>JABJVR010000077.1:1480682-1494140 GCA_025773905.1 Chitala chitala
AAAAACGTACTCTGTCGCTGCATGAAACATATAGTGCAAATCTATGCGGACCTGTGCAAAATACAGCAGACTGCAGAGGTCAAATTACCGTAAATTAATCCAAAAACAATCCAAACATCAAATTTCACAGTACTTGTTGTATCACATGTGGTTGTGAGATTACCGTGAATAAACGCTAAACTATATATGGAGCACCACATAAGGGCAAGAAATCCACACAAGAAAGTGTATCAAATTCATCTTTATTCATATATATATATTTCATTTTTTCAATGACATCATTTTCGTCACACACCATGATCAAGATCATAAATGTCCTCTAAAACAGGATCACAGAGCTACATGGTACCAACTGGAGACTCGTACAACTCTACGTTTCTACACATCCGACCTCAGGACGTGGAGCTGGGAAAATATACGCATATTTATATATTCATATTTCATACATTGTATATCGTCTACTTTTTTGTTATAATAAAAGGCACTTAGAACCATTTAAAATACTGATATTAAAATATTTTAATGTGCAAAAAAAAAAAAAAAAAATCAGGATATAGGCCCATTCAGGCCTTAGTCGAGCATTAACCCTTTGTGCATCAATTGTGGCACATAGTTTGTTCTGAGGTCCCTTCTCTACCACACCATACTATTTCAAAAGCACAGGGCTTTTAAAATTTTGTATTCCTAACATATACATTAATGATTCAAGCACGTTCCTCTGGTCTAAGTTCTTTTTTAAACCTAGGGTCTGCTAGAACTGTACTTCTTTACATGGAATGGCCTGCCTTTACGGAACATTAGACCCAGAAGTTGCTTATCCATTTTCTGCAGCCTTCGGTCATTGAGCAGACGTGTCAAGTGTGCATAGCCATCACATTTGGCCCTGTTTTCTACTTCCTTTCAAATAAAAGTGCATCCCGTATCCAGAAAAGTGCCCAAAGGGTTAATGTGTACAATTACGCAGCTTATTTCATATGGAAAGATGAGGACCCCAGATTGGGTCTGTGTCAATACAGACGTCCCCCCATCCTCCACAGACGGTGCCTCTCCACCACCCTGCAGCCTCTCTGAGGGGGGAGTCCAAAGCGGAGCAGCAGTCACAAATGAGCAAAAAAGCAACGTCAACACTGGGACATGTTTCGTCTAGCTAGGAAAAGAGGCAACAACTGACACTGTTCTCAAAAATCAACAGCGCCATTAGGAACGCACAGTTTGTGCATGCGTGTGTGTTCATGTGTGTATGTGTTCTGATGTTTTGTATATAAATGGGGGTTTTGTAGAGAAAAAGACAAGTGGACACCACAAATAAAACTAAAACAGTAAAGAGCTTACATTACCCAGTGTCCCCTGTGTAGTGATGCACACGGCACAGTGGCAGGTGCACTCTCACCCCCTACTGGACACCAATAAAAGTCTCCTCTACAAGCCCTGCTTTATGCCTTTAAATAAATGTATCTGGTTTCGCTTTAATAGACAAAAAAACACACCAAAACTGGCTCCTTACAAAATGTGTCCTTTTGCATTTGCACATCTGTTATGAGCAAGACTGCTTTTCCATTTTATTTGTTGGTAGTTTTGTTGTTGCATGCACAACAGAACTTACTTAACTTTAAAAATACGCTACTGAGGCCAACAAACTCATTTACATGGCTGATCAGAAAGCAATTCAGGTTCTGTTATAACAGCAACTTTCATCACAGACCATGGTACCCAATTTTTAAACATACCACTGTTAAGAGATCATATTGCACATTTGGAGACCCTTTGTTACCCTTAATTTAAACTGACATGAGTAGAATACAGTCAGTGGTCAGTACAGTGAAAGGAGCAAGGTGCAATGTCAAAGGTGACCAGCAGGGGGAAGCACATGGGTTCATGTTTACAGATACAGCCAGATGCATAACAGATGTGTGCATGGTTTAAAAGTACCGCTGACAGACTCAGTTCACTGGTACTCTTGATACCAGCTCACTGTCAGTATGATTGCCTGGTGGGTACAGCCTTATCCTTTCCACCCGTCTCATTTCTATTAACAAGTACACAGCTTGGCACACAAAACTGAGCCTCTGTCTCAGTGAAAGGCTGTTCTCTTTAAAATGAAATATTTCTTAGGGTGGGGAAAGGGGATGGGGTTAAAAAAGGCAATAAGCAAACAAAAACCAAACAAAGAATTTTGGTGCCTCTCCTGTTGTGCACACAGCGCGTGTCCACTTGTTCATCTGTCCGTCGCTCTCCGTGGATCTGAGACACGTCGTCGGACTGAGTTCAAACAGTGCTTACGAGCAGTGCTGAGCCAGTGTGCTCACAGGCACTGAGCTCTCACCTGGTGTCAAACCCAGGTTCGTCTCTAACCTTTGCTGGTGTCTCAAACTCTCACGGACAGAACCGAACAGGACAAAAAAGGGACAGGGACAAAAGGCAAGTGGGTCTCAGATGCTCCAAGCCCAGTTAGCAAACAGAGGTGCGACCTGTCTTCTCTTTGATGTTTAGGCGGTAGCTGTGTATGAAAGCAGTCTGGACACTGAGGCCATTGTATCTCCCCACCACATGATCACAGCAGAAAGCCAGAGGCAGTAGAACCAGCTCCGTAGTTCAATTAAATGGGTTTGGATGTGGTATCAAGCATTTTAAGACTCTGTAAGTCCTATACATAGTAAAAAATAGCTAAGACTACTGTTTCAGGTAGGTAATTTTCATAAGGGTGTACATGTGGGTGTGTTTAAACTGCACAGTGGAATGATTTGAGCTGTGAAACAGAAAGAACAATGACATGATACCTGGGAACCCCACATGGTTTCTGTTTCACAACTCAAAATGCACAGTTGCTTCTATTTAAGAATGGATGTTCCCTCCACAAGCTTCTGCTATTGTTACCTGTGAGCCTACACACCTGGCTATACCCAGAGGCATGCAGGGAGGATGGGAACTAATTTTGATCCTGGCCAAGTTGACTGACTGGTCTATTATTTGGGCAGTTCAAGAATGTTTTGACTGGTTTGTGGCTCTAAAGAGAAAAAAATGTGTTGTTTCCACCTCTAACCTAGAGACCCCTTCCATTTTGCCTCTCCCCCCATGTTCTCCTTCCAACCCCAAACCACAATGCTCTATATCTATTTCCCTTCACTGCACTCAGTTGGAGCCTTGTGTCAGTTGACTACAGCTGGTTTGAGGACCACTGTACCTGGAGGGATGACCACCCAGGACAGGGGGTCATGGCTGCTCCCTGTGGAAAGGTTGAGCACGGCCCCTGGAAGATCGTCAGATCCCTCCCCATCCTCCTCTTCTTCCTCCTCACTCCTCTCTCCCCTAGTACTGTCCCGCCCAGATCTAATGTGACCCCGCCCTTGAAACCCCAGCTCTGGCCCCAAAGGAAGGCCCAAAGCGGAGAAGGCCGGGGACAAGAGTGGGGACTTCGCCAGACCCAAAGAGCCATTGCTAAAGGAGAAAACAGGTGCCCCTACCAGCCCAGAGTGGGCATGGCCAAGAGCACTTAGGTCCAATGGGCGGGGCCCAAGCGGAGAGAGGGGCAAGGATGCACCAAGGCCAGGAAGGAGACCAGCAGCAGCCCCTGGAATGACAATGTGGGCCCCGCTAACATAGGGCAGCTCTGCCCCCTTACCCCTAACTCCACCCTTGAGCAGGGTCCCCATTCCTCCGTGAGAAGTTGGCTCTGAGGCCACAAAGTGACCGTGCGCCTTGATATGCTTGCGCAGGGAGCTGGGATCCGTGTAGCGTTTTAGACAGCCTGCCATCTTGCAACAATAGGGCTTATCCACGTAGTGTGTGCGCGTGTGCTTGAAGCGGTCACTGGAGTTGGAGTAGCGTTTGTTGCAACCCTCGTATGGACAGATGTAGGGTTTCTCTCCTGAGAACATGGCACCAGGGGGTGAACAAGGGCAGCAAAGTTGGGGACCAAAGTGTAAAGGTCATCAGTGCACAAAGAACAGAATGCAACGCTTGAAATGTTATGCTCATTATAATTCATAGGAAGCACATGATCATTTATCTAAATAAGCTTGTGTGTGTGTGTGTGTGTGTGTGTGTGTGACTCTATGCATCATATTCACCTGTATGGGAGCGATTGTGAATCTTGAGGTTCTCCAGACGAGAGAAGCTCTTGTTGCAGGTAAGGCAACGGTGGGGCTTTTCGTTGGTATGGGTTCGAATGTGAATAAGCATCTTGTACCTGTGAACAGTAGAGCACCGTCTAAGACCCACCTGATGCTATGGTTGCACATCTTTGTTAACTATATATATAGACTCAAGTCTAACACTGTCATTGCATAGTGAAGAAACCACAGCTTACAACACACTTCTGAGTCCTTCTTGCACATTATCTGACTCAGTCCTGTTACCTGAACCTTGAAAACCCCCATCAGTTACTCATTTATCTAAATATATTTGTTTGAAAGTACCTTAAATGTCTGGTGTCTAATGCTTTACAACAAAAAAACAGGCAGCCCACATACCTGAATATAAGTTTCACACAGAAAACAGTCCAGCCTGAGTTTTATGTAAAAAACCAAGTACTTACCTGCATGCGAAACTGCGTTGTGTAAGAACTTGAGCTCACACACCTGCAGCTGTTAACAATACCAACGCCCGTGCACACACATGCACACACACGTGCATGCGTGCACGCACGAACACTCATATTCTCAAAAACAGATACATGCCATCCATGCCTGAAGAACACACCCAAGACTAATTGACTCACTTAAATCTGGCCTGTAGATACCAGAGCCCAGTTCATGCACTTAACATACCATATGCACCTGGGGCAAGTGCACAAAGGGCACACAGAAGAGCTTGCGAAAATGGAGAGCCCCACACACCTGGCGTTAAAGCCTCGTCCTTTACGAGCACACCCCTCCCAGTGACAGCAGTACCCAGAATTCTTCTCAGGCTTGACGTGGAAGTCATTGACATGGTCCACCAGGTCCTGGAGGGAGTCAAAGAGCAGGTGGCACTACAGAAGGGAGGGGGAGATGAAAACAGGAAGGAGGAGAGAGGGAGATCATGAGTCTGCCTGATGTGTGTCGTTAATTACGAAGGTGAAAATGGGACCGTTCAGCTTAGTAAACTGATCCCTTTCAAGAGCTGAAATCCATTCTATACGTAAACGTTGCTGATTCTGAACTTTCATGCGTTTGTTGTGACTCCCCTCACCTTCGACCAGCGACAGGCCAGCTGCTCATCTGCCGAGAGCTCAGGGGAGGCCCTCGCCTCCTTCGGCTGGCCAATGAACATGGAAGATGGCAGCTGGAACCCGCCACCAGCACCAATTGGCAGAAAGAACTGGAAAGCTTGAGGTGAAGCTCCACTCTCTATGCAGCGAACATAGGCGGGGTCCTGCACGAGGAGAGTGGGGGAAATGAATGCAAAAGGGAGAAACCAAGTCAGGGAAGAAGGACCAATAAAATGAATGAATAAAATGAAAGACACAAAAAAAGCAAGATTTTAACGCATTCACATATTATCATTCAGACATTATACAAAGTATTCCCAAATAACCTAACCATAAAGGCTACTGTAAATGTGACCATATCCAAAATGAATCTTACTACCGTTCTTACTCCGCTTATCATTCCCAGAGTAGAATAAATTTCCTCTACTGTTTTCTAAAATGGTCAAATATCAATCATTGCCCTCCTTGGTTAACATCAGAGTTATGGGTAAGGGTTAGGGGCTAAGGGTCAAAGGTTACGTGTAGAGTTTGTTGTGAGCCTCACACTGTGTGAAATAGCTCAGCTAGCAGTGCCTGGCACTGACTGGGATTGTAGTGTGGTACGAGCAGCAGCATCCCTTTAAAGAGCCAGTGCTCCTCAGTCAGAGAAACATGTTTGGGCACATCCCACAGGCCTTGAGTACAAGGGAGAGAAACAGGCTGGAATGGAGAGAGGAGCCCCACCATTCTACATCAGCCCAGCCACCCGGAGAGAGGCATCTGATCAGAGCTCAGGCAAGTCCAAAGGACAAAAAAGTCAAAGTTCTGGCAGTACACAACTGGTTAGATTTACACAGGGGTGTTGGGATTTGGGGGGACACCTCCATCCCACAGAGGTAAGTTCCAGTAAAAATACAGAGATCCAAAAGTGTGGTACGTTATCCGCTCCCCGTTTCTGTATCGCACAGCATCGTCCATATTACACAAGAAGCAACCTGTTTCTCCTGCAAACCCCCTCCCCCATCTGCCCTCCCAGCAAGGGCTGTCAACCGCATTCCAGCGAGCCGTTTTCCATTCTTCCTGCACCACCCCTTCCCACCAGCACCCGAGTTCACCTCAGGACATTTGGGGGCTGGCGCTTGCTGGTGCTTTGTGTGCGTGTGTGTTTGTATATGTGTGTCAACTAGCGTGTGTGCGTGTCTGTGTGTGAACGCATGTGTTTTTTGTGTGTGTGTGCGTGGATGGGGGTTGTTGACACAGAGAAACTGCTGCACAACATAATGCATTACTTACTTGTTTAACAGATATTTAACCCGGAGCACTGCACATTACCATGCAAGCATAGTTTTATACTTTATTCATTTATCCAGCTGGGCATTTTTGCTTTAACAATTTAAATCACCAGTACAGCAACAAGTCTCCTCCCAATATTTGGAACTAAATAAAACAGGATATCTAATTTATCATCTCAATTTAAGGGCAAAATATCCATTTTTTTATGTCCTATTTTGTCCCCAGTTTTATTGGTTCCAACTGAGCAACAGAGTTGCTTTGTACAAACCTCCCTCTGCTACCAGGAAGGTGGAAGGTGACTGTTGCCATGAACCATGCACCACTGCTCCACTGCATTATGAATCCTGACAGGGTAAATACCAGCTAGGCCTGACCAGGAAGAACCAGCAAGTCACACGTGCCTGACAGGTCAATAATGTCCCCGCACACTGTGTGAAGCTGGAAAACTCTCTGTGCCTGTGCTTAGGCAGGGTGATTTCAGAATAAACTGCTGGAAATCTGCAGTAGTCCTTGTGTACAAATCACTTGTTTGACCTAGGCATAGGGGCAAAACACTAACCAACTGTCTAGTACCTGGTTCCCTCCAAAACCTCCCTTGGCACAGCTGGTGCTAAAAGTCTTTCAGTTTATCTGGTAAAGCAAACAATGAGAGGCCTTGGCCAGTGTCAAACTTTTCTCAGTCTTTAAATGGTGGTGAAGCCTAGTTCGCAACACAATAAATAAAGTTAGTAATTTAGCTTGTAAGGGTGGCACGGTGGTGTGGTGGTTAGCACTGTCACCTCGCACCTCCAGGCCTGATGTTCGACTCCTGCCTTGGGTCTGTGTGAGTGGAGTTTGCATGTTCTCCCTGTGCTTGGTGGATGTTCTCCCTGTGCTTGGTGGATGTTCTCCGGTTTTCTCCCACAGTCCAAAGACATGTGGGTTAGGTTGATTGGTGTTTCCAAATTGCACATAGTGTGTGCTTGTGTGTTGGTGACCTGCCCTGCACCCTATGTCTTTTGGGTTGGGCTCCAGGCTTCCTGTGACCCTTCACTGGATTAAGCGCTTTGGAAAATGAATAAATAAATGAATGAATTTAGCTTGTCTGTCTATCTTTCAATCTATCAATCAATCTGTGTGTCTGTCTGTGCATATATGTGTGTGTGTGTGTGTGTGTGTGTCAATTGCTCTATTAGAGCCCCCTTCAATAGCAAACCTCTGCAGCTCATCTGTTCAGTCCTACTATATATGTATATTCACTGACTATCAGTGGATAGATAAGTCTACAACTGAGCTGTGACCCACTCTGCACGGTTCATCCACTGCCCTGAGCCGAAGTGCTGAGGGGTCTGGAAGGCCAGACAGGCCACTGTAGTAGCAAAGCCACAGTGTGCATCGGCTGTTTAATGAGCATCAGTGTGAAGAGCACTGCCAAGACAGCTCACCCTGGAGAAGAGCGAGGCGGTCCCGCTGCAGATGGACAGGTCTGGTGGAGACGGAGAGTGGAGGGAGGAGGGGGACACACTGAGGTCGATGGCAGGCGGGGTTCGCGGCTCCGCCTTCTCCTGGGGGTGCGCAGGAACACCTGGTGGGAGGAGTGCAGAGGGAGGGGTCAAAATGTCACCGGGCCTGCCAGTCACACTGACTTTACCCTACGGCCCCTGCTCATTTTCGTGTAGCCTGTCGCTACAGCACGTCTGCTACATCACACTCGCCTCACAGCACCGTGCTGCTGTTGCCTCAGGCAGCAGACACATATGCAAAACGGGCCAAATCGACTGCAGTTGTAACTCACTAAACACACATGTGTAGAGCAGTCCACAATCAAGTCTTCAGAGACAGCCCAGGAAACACTTAATTTACATACCCACTCATTAATTAATGCAGTAAGTCTTATTAAGGAGACATTTACATATATATAGTATAGTCCTGATGAAACTCAGTAAGTTCAAACAGTAATGATTCAAGAACTATTTCTACTGAAATTATGAATGTACACTTCAAGGCAGCAGGAAGGGTTTGAGCACATCCTGCATGATGTTTGGAAAGTGATATACATCATTCGTGTCCCACCCCAAGTTTCCACATGAAATCTATGCACGTGACCTGAATTAAAACACTAATACTTTATACTGGATTTACCACTGGTATTATCGTTACTAATAGACCACAACCATTATGTCTCTCATTTCTCTGACTGGAATTTCTGCTGGAATGTTGCCTGCATGACTTCTACTGAGACTGCTGCTGTCAGCATCGCACTGCTTTCCGGTTACTTGTTACCAGTTATTGGTTACTGGCACTATTCTGCCACAGCACTTCTGTTCTGCACCAGAATGGCACTGACCTGGGTGTGGGGAGGCTGGGGATGTAGGGACGATAACATTTGTCCCATCGTCTGCTGCACGGTACCGGCGGAACTTTGGCAGGCTCAGGGGGGCAGAAATGGAGGGGGTGTGACTGAGGGGTGTCCTCCGTCCATTGTCCTGCCCACTGGCCCGCCGTTGAACTTTCAGGTCCAGTGGCTCATCCACGGACAGCATGGCTGCGGCCTGAGGCCCAGGCAACAAGGCCCAGGCACCGCCCTCCTCCTGCATGCACAGCCAATCAGAGACACAGATGCCATAAAAGACCAGTGTTTTAACTGTATGAATTCTCTGTATAACAACAGCAAACTGATGCTGCTATTTTGACTAAATTTAACTGAAAAGAATGTGTATAAGGGTGAATAGCTCTTACCAAAGTATTTGTAGACAAAATGCATAAAAGACAAGAATATGTGTGAGTATATGAATGAATGTATTTTATTTTTTAAAATTATCCCAGGCAGATATGCTGTATACACACAGACACATGGGTGAACACGCACGCATACATGCATACACACTCACACACAAGCACACTCACTCACTCACACACACACACACACACACACACATACACACATGCATAGTGTTAGAAAAGCATTAACCATTGGAAAACCATTTAAAATTCCATTCTGGTTATCGTAAAACAAAGGTCATTGACATGTTGCCTTTAGCGGTATGTCGACAAACGCACATACCTTTCTACGCTCCCATCTTAGCCACATATATCCGCCCCTGTTCTGACCTTTGCTCAAACACTCACCCACAGGAATGTCTGCAATCCAGACCAGATGGTCACTCAGCCACACCCCCATCCACCAAGGAAGTAAAAGCAAAATGCTTCCTCATATTGGTGCCCAACACAAAGATTCCACACACTATTCCCTGTATCTAGCCATATCTTTGTGCTATAACCCTACAATGTTGTCCAACATCTCATTCCACAGAGCAACCTTGCAGGGTCCCCTACCAAATCCAAATATCCAAGTGTAAAGGGACGGCCATGCATGGATTTCACCAGGCAGCCACTGCCTGCATGACATCACCATATAGTTAAAGGATTAGCCCACTGAGCTAAACTCCTGGGTCCTCAACCTCGAGATCTAATGAAAGTCTTTTGTTTTAATTTGATGGGGTCACCACTGTGATACATTCACAGACTTCCAGTACACAAATGATTTCCTGTCGCTCACATTAAACACCACTGCAGCTTCCGGTTCCAAACACAAATGACTCTGTAACTTCCTGTTCTACACTGAATGTGACCCTGGAGTTTCCTGCTCCACAGAAAAAGATTTTACCACATCTTAGTGCTATACCAAACTCTGAAAGGAAGCCCTTCTGATGAAGACCCCCTACTGCATATTGACAGCTTGTCTTTGAGAACCTTGCTGGCACACTGAGTATGACTGAGCCCTGGAGGCACTAGGGTAGACAAAGTGGCCTTCTGGGCTTTTAAGTAGGGAGCACTTGGCCTCAGCAGGGGAAAGATGCAGTCTGGCACATCACAATCGACACACAGGTTTACACAGAACAGGTTATACTATGACCATCACAGGCACATTGAATAGAGTAGCCACAGAAAACCCTGGTTTTACACATAGTATATTAACATACACACCACCGACTCTCACACACGCTTAACTGGAAAACTACAGTAAAGACGAAAAGGTGCATTAGCATGCAAAAGGGTGAGTCAGACACTAATTAGTTACTGAATCTGAAGAGGCCACACCAACAGTCATTACAGAGTCAATATTTTGACAATGGATCTTTACAGAGCAAACACCTGCACAGTAAATCTAGACAGTTCTACAAGTCTCTAAAAGAAACACATCCATTTAGTTATCCTCATTAAGTCTGTTCTGAATCGGTGAGTATAAGGAGTCAGTACCTGTAAAGTGAGTCTGAATCCACACAGTGAGTCTGAGAGAGGGACTAACTTCATCAGCTGGGTACAACATTAGAAAAGCTCAAAATGAAGGCCTCTCACATGAATTATCTCTCCATCTGCTAACAATTATTGGTGGAAAAGAGCCACAGATGTTATAAATCATTCCTGCTTTTCAAACTCAGTACTCCCCCCCCAACCCCACCAAATCGCCTTCACATATCCAACACCCCCACTGTTCAAAAAATGGTGTGGCCCGGCCTGAGCAGACATGACTAGTGGAATGTTACACTGCGGTTTGAGGCACTGGTGAGGGGGGTGGCCAGCGAAGGGCTGAGAGCATATGTGCACAGCAGCGCCAGCAGCTCCTTCCTGGAACTGAGACACCCATGAGAGTCACAGGAACACTGGCTCCCAACTGCACCCCTCCCTGCCTCCTTCCCACCAGCCAGAGAGAAGCCACGCTGGAAATGGGGGTGCACGACTGCTCAATGCACACATTTTGTTACACTTCCCTCATACAGGAAGTACTTTAGGCGGCTCTGGCAAGGCTACAAACAGGTTGCAGGATGCCACATGCAGAGTAATGCATGCAAAGTCCCTACAAAAAAGACACAGGAGGGCAGCAGTTAAAAATGCTGTTAAAAACCTGTCCAAAATGCCACTGGTACAAGTCCCAGGAGGACCCCTGCTGTTGTATCCTTGAGAAAGTAAATTGCAAAATCTTCAGCTATGTAGGTCGCTGAATGAAAGCAAGCAAATAATGCAATAACTAAATGTAATTTGGCAAAAAGGTTTTTAGGGGTTTTATCCACTTATTTGTAGTGTGTGGAAACAGGGGCCGTTTAGCCAGCCCGCCTGAGAGAAATCCAGCATAATTCCAACACCTACGCGTGCAGACAGGCATGCACACACAATTACCCCCCACATACTGGCACACCCACATATATACACACAGTCCCCCTATGCTGTCTCACACACAGACACACACACACATGCACACACACGAACGCACACACACACACACACACACACACTCTTTTCTGGTTTTCAGCACTCAAACACAGAGGAAACTCCCTTCAGTTATGGATTGCAGAAAGTCCCCCCTCCCATCCTCCAGCCTGTTCTTCCTGCCCCTCCCTGGAGCCCTGTCCCACCCACCATGCATACAACCCTCACGGCGCCTCTGCAGGCTACTGCTGTGCCTCTTACACCCCTCCCCCCTTCTCCTCAGCCCCCTCCCTGAATGTGCGTATATTACATAGTCTTGCCTTCTCCATTCCACAGTCCCTCTCTCTGCTCCAACTTTCCATCGCATGCTCTCTTCCTCTCTCTCCCCCTTTCTCTTTTCTCTCTTTCCCTTTCCCTCTCCCTCGCTCCCTCCCTTACTCACTTTCTCCCTCTCTCTCCCTCTCCCTCTTTTTCTTTTCTCTCTCTCTCCCAAAGTCTCGCTCCCTCCCTCCCTCTGTCTCATTTGTCCCTTGAACTTAGGACAAAAAGAATACTTTGATGTGAAAGACACTAGGCAGAGGGCACTGACTAGCAGACTGGCACTGTGATATTTGATTAGTTTATTTTAGGATTTAGTCATAAACTGTAAGGAGAACAGTTTTCTAAAACTGTCTACAGCTCTTGGGCGCTGAGGATGGGGAGGGGGTGAAAGGACAAAATCCTTTACATGGTGAGGAGGACAGGGTTTGTGAAAGTGTCCTCTACCAGGTATGGAACTACAGTTCCTTCTTGACACCAGACACTTGAAACCCCCACCTTCTGTAGCAGGAAGCACTGGAGTCTGTTGAGTTAATACCCAGGCCAGGGCAACAGCTTTCTCTCCAAGGAGGCACAAGTATTCTCTGTGCCCACTACTCTCCATGCCCCTTCTCAGTCACATCAAACAAGAGCCCTGAGAAATGCACATGCAGCAAAGAAGCATTCTGCAGAGAGACCAGAAAAGCAGGTAATGCACCTGCATCCTGGATGTCTGGACTCTAACTGACACCTGCAACGTGGGCAGCAGCATAAAGATGAGGAAACGTAAAAAACCCCCAGCACCAGGTGGCGCTGAGATGAAGGAAACGAAGACATGATGTCAGGGGAGCACCCAGCTGTTCTGCCCTTAAATAAGGTACTTGTCCTGAGCTGCACTCCGTACTGCATCACCCTGGAGCGAAGTCTCTCACATATGTGCTGGAGACCTTCAGAGTCCACCCTCCCCTCTGGTGTCCTCACCAACGCCCCTCCTTGTCCTTTTATTTCTACACTCCCTCCTTCTTCGACCACACTTCATGTAAGCTGCTGAATAATCTACTGCCCCACCTCACTCCCACCATAGTCCACCAGCCTCCTACATCTCCCAGAGCCAAACCACAGGCACTCAAGACATACACACACAGACGCACACAGGGGCCCTCTAACCTCTCACCCCCACACACACTAGCACACGCACAGCACACCCACCCATTGCGTATCAAACACTCCCCTGGCGCGGAGATTCTTTCCTGTCTCCCCACCCCCTGGGCAACAGTCAGTCGACTTCTCAGACAGGAAACCTCAGTTTCCACTGCTCTCCGGTCTGGCCTTCTCTTTTTCTCTCGCTCTCTCTATCCCTCTTTCTGTGGCTTTCTCCCTCCCTTCCTTCATCATCAGGTCTGACTAAAGTGCCAGACCCCCCCCCACCCCCCAACACCCACCCATTATGGAACGATAATTTTGCAGACGACCATTGCCTGTCGACTCGGATCACGTCGGTTGAAACCAGAGGC
>JABJVR010000077.1:1496221-1565909 GCA_025773905.1 Chitala chitala
GTGACACTACACCTGAGCACCATGCTGGGTATATCATCACAGCAGAGTGACACTACACCTGAGCACCGCGTTGGGTACATCATCACAGCAGTGACACTACACCTGAGCACCACGTTGGGTACATCATCACAGCAGAGTGACACTACACCTGAGCACCGTGTTGGGTACATCATCACAGCAGAGTGACACTACACCTGAGCACCACGTTGGGTACATCATCACAGCAGAGTGACACTACACCTGAGCACCACATTGGGTACATCATCACAGCAGAGTGACACTACACCTGAGCACCGTGCTGGGTATATCAACACTTTGTTGGGTATATCATTACAGCAAAATGACACTACACGTGAGCAGTGTTTATGGCATATCACTGCTGCATAATGACTACACCACTTCAGGTGTAGCTTTTTATCGACATCTCTGCCATTCCTACCAACCCAAGTCCCAGAAACTCATATCCCAAGCCACCCGCTCACCCCTTTGAACAGTACCTAGCATGTGAGCCTGGCCTTAGTTTCACAAAAAATGTTTGTAAACACTATACTATCTGCTGTATACCAACCACTACAACTCTACTACATCTGGTAACTGCATAAAAAACATATGGGAATGGCCCAGCTGAATAACACCTGTCACAAGGTAACAAGGAACATGTGACAATGGCCTTGGATACTGGTGGACATTTTTCCTATCTGCTAGTCTTACAAAGGTTTGATGTAAAATCCTGAAACTTCAGCAGCTTTGCTGTGTAAATTTTAAGACAAGGGTTCTGCCAGGTACATCTGTTCTTTGTTGTCTGCAAATAAAAATGTCAGTTTTTACATTTACATCCTCTAGTACCATTGGTCCATTTACATGGTGTAACAATTCAAATTCATGTTGTTCAAGCAAATATGACATACAGTCATATTTATATTCTTTACTATTACAACATTTCCAAGGTAGAGGGAAATTATTTTTTAACAACCACCCTGTGATGAACTTTGTGCATAACTTATTTTGTAAATCTCTCACATTAGGAAAATCTGCACATCAGATGTTTGAAGTGGTATAATACCTCTCTGCCATCATATATTGTTGAGGTACATCATTTATCTGGTGTAATGTATTTTATACAATAAAATATGAAGTTTAAGCAAAGCAAACAAATCATTTAGATATGTTTTCTGAGGGGGAAAAAGTCAAGGGTTTTGCGTGGGTTAATATTAGTCATTAACTTTCACTCTTTTGAATGGAAGGATTTTTAAAACAATCTGCCAACTGAGAAAATACAGATCTATTCACTGTAGTCCCTTTGCTTCACTTAATTGTACTGGGATATTATAGTGGATTTAAAAGAACGAATGGTACAATTGGCAGCACAGTGGTGTGGTGGTTAGCACTGTTTCCTTGTACCTCCTTTGGGTCTGTGTGTGGAGTTTGCATGTTCTCCCTGTGCGTGGTGCGTTTTCTCCGGGTGCTCCGGTTTCCTTCTAAAGACATGCAGCTTAGGTTGATTGGTGTGTCCAAATTGCTTGAGGTGGGTTGGTGCCCCGCCCTGGGTGTCCCCTGCCCTGCACCCTATGTGCTCTGGGATGGGCTCCAGGCTTCCCCACGACCCACACCAGAACTAAGCGGTTAAGACAATGAATGGTACAATGAGGATAATACTAGACTATGTTCCCAGTCCAAGTACTTGCAGTTTCTGTATGTCTTGTGATTTAATGAACACACTTGTCCTATAATGCTAGAAATCAAACCGACAGTCTTAAGTCTTTCCTCTTAATAGCAGCACGCCCAGCTGAAATTTTCACTCTGTTTGGTATAGTTATGGAATTGTTAAAAAACCTACAAAATACAGCATTTTAAACTTTATCGGTTAAATTGCAGAGGATAAACCCTGACTCTACTGGATAATCTGTCTATGGACATATGGAATGACATGTAGGTGTTAGCATTTCTCTGATTTAATGCTCATTCTGTCCATTCTGCTGTGCTGTCAGTTTAGCCGGAAATCACTCAAATCCCTCCCCACCCTGACAGTACCCAATGTCACCATCCATTGGCCGCTCCATGACAGGACAAGGCAGCTGCTCTGACACACAACGCCTGCCACAATTATAGCAGCTGACGTCTTAATCGCGCAGTATCTGTGCCTACCCTTGGCTGTCGCTGCCTCTGTCTGAATGCCCTTTGACCTTTTCGCCCTGGTATATATATAGGTGTGTATATATATATATATATAGCTTTCCAATGTGTCACATTTCTTCCCAGCAGCCAAGATGAAGGGCTTGCTCTCAGCCTGCTGTGTGATCTCTCTGCTGATCCTGACCACGGCAGGTAAGCTGGACCCTTGGCGTGATCAAGGTTTTTTTTTTTTGCATGTTTATTGGGTACCACTGACTCTGAGAGTCTAACCCATAACAGCAGAGGCATGTCAACTGCGTGTGCAAGGTTCCGGTGTCGCAGAGGTCATGATCCACATGAGCCAAGTGTGACATTGAAATTGAACACGTGAACTGAAGGGGTTGGATAGGCAACTGGACGTGCATGAGAAACACTGTTTTAAAGAAGGAGAAAGTGAGGGGTTTAAAAAAAGGAGAGAAGACTAAGTAGTTAACAGTAAGAACTGGTAGATATTACTCCATGCAAGGTACCAAATAAAGAATTACAGCTTTTCTTTTTGAAGACATACATTTTAATTGTTTCCAGGTCTTTATTAACACAGAGGTTGATGCTGTATTGCTTCTTCAGTAGTATATGTAGAGTTTTAAGAAAGCAAATTATTATTAGTGGGCTCTGTGAACTCCTGGCGTTTGTACTCACAAAGCCTGGGTCACCAAGTCTACCAAGTATCTGCTGAACATTTCACTGCATCTTTATTTTGCACAATGCACCAACCGGTGCTGTGGCTGCCATATATTGTAGCCTTCTCCAAGAGTCCATCCTACAAATCTAATAATTATGCCATTTAGACTGAGGAGGCGGGTATAATCACTGAAAGACATTTCAGCATTTGGTAACGTTTGTGTACATATATACAACTACAGTAGTGAATGTTTCTTCTTTGTTGTCAGTTCATTTTTTTCCATGTGTCAGTGAAGTTACAAAAAAACTTCATGTATCTCTTCACCACTGCTCCAATTGCAGTATTTCTTGTTTGTTCTGACATGAAATCTACATCCTCTAAAAGGCCCTATGTTTTTAACATGAGTATGTCCCAGTAGGAATGAACTGGTGCGAATGTCAATCTTGGATGTCACTCTGTTGGATGGTCATGTGACATCAAGTTCAAGGCCAATTTTGTCAATAGACAAAACTCCAGCCTCAATGCCATTTCACCTATCATTATTTGTTTGTTGTGTCCTGACTTCAACTTTGTGCCATCATGTAGGCACACACACACTTGCATTGACTCCATACATGTGATTGCTCTGTGCCATATTGAGGGGTTGGCACTATGAATTTTGGTGTGAGCCGGCTCATTGTGCAGGCACCAGCTGATGGAAACCCTGGCGTTGCCTTCTGGCTTCGTTACAGATGTAGCTTCAATAGTGCCAGGTACAGTGCCAGGTATTTTATGAATTTCCATGACCGAACAGATTTATTATTAGTAGTGACACTATTGTCTGAGGTTTGCTAACACTCACATTCATGACTTGATCAGCACAGTGTTTGGCTGTGTCTGCGCAGTCTGAGGTCCATGTTTAAATTTACAGTGGGTAATTGCCTTTTGAGTTTACACGTTCATGATATGAAAAAATTTTGTAGTTGTTTCCTTAGCTTCAACAGAAAAGTGATTGATTATCATGGTTATTTTCTTTTTTTTTCACTTGATTCCACACTTTTCTGTCCTTGGATAATTATGGGATTTATCTGTCAAACACTAGGGTATTGTCAGAACAGTACCAAGGTGCTACCTGTAATCTAACTTCTGCGTTTGTGAAGGTGTGTGTAGTGTTATCTCACAGGGGAGTAAAATCTCCAAAGTAACATTAGAACACCGATGTGATGACAGTTTTTGTGAGGTATATACTATGAATACAATCAGCTGAGCTTCCCTAAATGGAAGGGACACCAGTTTGTGGTGGAGTGCACACACATATACGATGAGCTCTTTAGATACTGAGGCGCTTATGCACCTGGACTTAGCTCACTGGGGAAAAATATGGAAACTCCACACACACACACACACACACACACACACACACACACAAAACAGAACAAAGGACCTCAGTCCAGAACTACCAGATGCTACCAGGAACACTCTCTGGTGTGCCGCCATTGTGGACATTAAACTGTAAGGTTATGGTGTATGACTAATGATGCAAAATGTATGTGACCGTCAAGACAAGGGGGCAGTCAAACACCCAAAATTCCACCTATCATCTGTGTACCAACATGTTTAATAAAGCTGTTGCATTTGTTTGTGTGTGTGTGTGTGTCTCTGTCTGTCTGTCTGTCTGTCTGTGTGCACGCACATGTAATGTTTCTTTGTACTGTCTGTTTTTGCCCCTACCTGAACTGCCACCTTAAAGCGGTGGAGGGGTTTGAGTGCCCGAATGACACTAGGAGCTATGTTGTTGGGGGCTAAATGCCCCTGGTAGGTTCTCCTAAGGCAAATGGGTCCTAGGTGACAGACCAGACTAAAAGCAGTTCATAAACTCCTTATGAAAAGAAAAATGAAAAGGACCGTCACGTTGCCGTGATTGGCGTTACCAGGGCCCCACTTGGAAGCCAGGCCTGGGGTTGAGGCACACAGGCAAGTGCCTGGTGGCCGGGTCTGTGCTCAGCCGCCATGTGTTGGAGATTTCCTTGGTGAACAAGAGGGTTGCTTCCCTGCACCTGCAGGTAGGGGACAGGACTCTCTCTGTTGTTTGTGCTTATGGGCCGAATAGTAGTGCAGAGTACCCGGCCTTCTCGGGGTCCCTGGAGGGGGTGCTGAAAGGAGCTCTAACTGGGGATAACCATCGGTCTACTGGGGAATTTCAACACCCATGTGGGCAATGACAGTGATACCTAGAGAGGCGTGACTGGGAAGAACAGCATCCCCAATCTGAACCCAAATGATGTTTTGTTATTGAACTTCTGTGCTTGTCACTGTTTGTCCATAATGGTGGTGAGCTGGATCCAATGGCAGAGAAGGAAGCCGGACAGACTTGGCAGACCCAAACATATTGTGAGGGTCCGTTTGGGACTACCTGGCTGCACCCTCTGTCAGAGGGGTCTTCAACTCCCACCTCCAGGAGAGCTTCATCCACATTCCAAGGGAGGCTGGGGACATTAAGTCTGAGTGGAACATGTTCTCCACCACCGTTGTCGATGCAGCCATTTGGAGCTGCGGCTGTAAGGTCTCTGGTGCCTGCCCTTGCGGCAACCCCAGAACCTGGTGGTGGACACCAGAAGTAAAGAATGCCATCAAGCTGAAGAAAGACTCCTATCAAGCATGGTTGGCTTGTGGACTTCTGAAGCAGCTGACGGGTTGAGAAGGAGTTCGGTGAGGCCATGGAGGAGGACTTTCTGTTGGCCTCGAAGAAATTCTGGTGAACCATTCTGCACCTCAAGAGGGGGAAGCAGTGCTCTGCCAACACTGTCTATAGTGGAGGTGGGGAGCTGTTGACCCATCCCGGTCGTGGAACACTGGACCAGCTCTATGCCCTCACTAGTGTGTTCGAAGGTTCATGTGACTTCACCCAACCAGTCTACATGTGCTTTGTGGACTTGGAGAAGGCATTCGACTGAGTTTAAGTATCTTGGTGTCTTATTCAGGAGTGAGGGAAGGTTGGAGTGTGAAATTGACAGATGGATCGGTGTGTGTTTGAATAACTGTGTATAGACCCATACATCTAGCAATGCCAGTAGATATATTCTGCCTCCAGACCAGCCAGCAACCTCTTTCTCCCACTCGTTCCTTTTCACTTGTCCCTCTTGCCCTGGCCTTTTTGTGTGGTTATTTCTATCCTGGGAAGCACCATTTCTAAGAGCCAAGACACCTGTTGCTTTCTATCTCTTTTGCATGGTGCTTTGACTTTAACTATTACCTTCCTTTTTAAACTCTTTGCACTCACTGCTCTATGTGACATAGGCTTAAACCAATGCTGTCCCATACATAGTTCTGACACATAGACCTTATAACCCTTCCTGTACATTCCATAGCCCTAAATGTGTATTCCATGGAGTTTGAACTTGTGCTATACTGTATGTGACACGTAGCCTTTGCACCTCTGCTGTGTTGAACACAGATCCAACATTCCTGCAATTCACTCATATTTTATATATTTTAAGCGTAAAATAACAGGCTGAAATGGCAACAAACAGGAAGGTTTTCAAAAACCTTGGGGACTATTACCATCAAGTGTTAATCACTATTTAATGTAAATTAATGAAAGAGCCCTGCAGTGGGTTGCCACCCCTCCCTGGGTGTCCCCTGCCCTGCACCCTATGTGTTTTGGGATGGGCTCCAGGTTTCCCTGCCACCCTTAACAGGATGAAGCGGTATAGAAGATGACTGACTGACTAATGAAAGAGCCAGCAGAATATTGGTTAGACCTCTCCGTGAATGACAGTTCACAGGTTTTCCAAGCGTTGTTTCTTAGGTCACTTACCTGGGCAAAAGAACAAACAAAAACTTCAAGGTTAAAATTAATATAATTGTTTTCATATTTGAACAAGCATAATGGTAATAGTGAGAACATTTGCGTGACCGTGAAGACCACAGGGAAGTAGTATTGCAATTATAGTTGATTACACTGTTTAAAGAAAATGTTGCTGCTCAAGTAAATAAAAATTCAATAAATATTGGTTGTTTGTCCTAGCATTTATAGGTTATTCTAAAATACATTGGCCTTAAGAGCAATCATTGCCATATTTTACAGAGCAGCATAATTTTCCCTTTGAAAAGGAGCAATATTTGACCTGATCTCCCAGGTCCAAGCTTCTTTTGAGTTCTTTCGTGTTGAACTGGGACATAAATTGGAAGGTGAAACATGATGTCACATGGCATCTTGTCTCAGTGCTTACACACACGCACAGAAACACATCGAAAGACACAAGTCAGTCAGTCCTGCATCTATCCATCTGTCCGTCCATTTTACAACCACTTATCCTGAACAGGGTCATAGGTGACCTATCCCAGGCAGCACAGAGTGCAAGGCAGAGTGTACTCCTGACAGGGCACCATCTCATCCCATGGCACAAGCCACACATTACACCCAATACAAATACATCATGTAGGTAAAAGAGCAATAGTGCTCACAGTAAAACAAGCAGGAAATCAGTGTGTGCCATGTGTTTTCATACAGGGTTTCCTGAAACTACATTTTATGCAATAATGCAGTGGTTACTGAACACAGAAAATAACATGCTACAGATACGACTGTTTTTTGAGCTGAAGCACAGTTTTATGTAGCAGTTGTCTTAAAAACAGTGTAAATAATTTTGTGTAGTCAAATCTTTTCACAAAAGAGACATTAATGGACAAAATGTCCATCTCCAGCCTTTGAAGAAGTGTTCTGATGATGGTGGACACGATGATGCTGATGGGCAGAATGATGCAGACCAGCTTTATGCAGTAATGGGGGTACTTAACTGGCCAAGGGTGGCCATGCCATGTAGTTCCAGGCAGTGCTAAGCTGCACATGAAGCAAATGAAACTCTATATATAACAACAAATCTCCACAAAACGGTGAAATAAAACATGTATAACATATTGCATGATGAATTTGATGTCATAACAATATTTTATGATGGACAGTGTACCTTCTGCAGGTAAAGACATGGCTTCATTAGACATTTATTGCATGTTTATCAGGCTTAACATTTTCCTCCAGAAATGTATAGAGAAACAAGGCATGCTACTCTACTCAGTGTTCACAGTTCCTCTGTTACCATGCATCCAACATTGCTCCAGGGGTTTGCTTCTTGTCTACATATGTGACAGTTTAAAATGTAGCTGACAATCATTTTTGTATTTAATCCAAAAATAACTCATAAAGTATGTCCTTTATAGCATGCATTAGCATAATCATCCTACCACTATTGTGTTGTGAGTGACATCTTAAAAGGATGAAATGATACATTAAGACAAAAGTACACTTTCAACAAATTACTTCTGGCCCATTGTTTTTTGTCACCAATTATGTTCCAGATGTGTGTGTGTGTGTGTGTGTGTGTGTGTGTGTGTGTGTGCTTTTAAGTAGCTTTAGAATAGCACTCTGAATATCCAGAAATAACTAAGAGACATTATGAAGGGCAACCCTCTCCAGTGTGAATGAATGAGCTGTATCCAGCAGGATAAGCACTACTCCTCAGCACCTGTCCTGCACTGCATGCATTGATCCTCATGTTCAATTCAATTAAATTTATTTTTATATACAGTAGTACTTTTTGCCATAGAGTTGCCCCCAGGTACTTTACAGGAATTGAAACACAAAAACATTACATAGATAAAATTAAGCGACAGCCAGTCAACAATGGAAAAAAGGAAGGAATAACTCCATGGAATAGTGAAAAAAAAAAGCTTCTGGGGGTCCAAGGCCAACTCCCTGGGCATGCTAATATTACATGTTGTGACTGATATTCCACTTGCTAGCTGGTGCTTCAAACTATTTCCAAGTCCACATTTAGCAGTGACATGGGGTGGTAATAGATGATTATGCATTGTGCTTATCATATCCTCATGTTACCTAAGACCTGGTAACATGACCTTTTGCTTGGGGAACATAATATCTAGAAATGACATTCAAAGAAGCTGTTTAAGCACACTTAAAGAATGCACAAAAGACTACTAATGCATTAAAACGTTATAATGAACTCTTATTATGAACAGCTTGTGCTTCTGATTCAAATAATTAAAAATATGTACCAGTATGACACAAATAAGATATGCACATTTGATTATGGAACAAGATCGTGTTTTGTACAAGTATTTTATTAGATTTCATTAGACTCGTAGATTAGCTTGGGGAATAACCTAGTATCTACATTTAGTAGCTACATTTAGCTTTGATGACAGCTTGGCACACTCTTGGCATTCTCTCATCAGATTCACAAGGTCATCACCTGGAATGGTTTTCAGTTCACAGGTATGCCTTGTCAAGAGTTAATTTGGGACATGTCTTGCCTTCTTATTGTGCTTTAGACCTTCAGTTATCTTGTGCAGAGGAAGGGTGGGCACAGATCAACAGCTCTTTTAGTGCTGCTACAATTACTGTACAAATCTATATCATGGCAAGAAACACTAAACACCCAGTTAAATAAAGAAAAAAGACAGTTCATCATTACTTTAAGAAGTGAAGGTCAGTCAATCTGGAAAAACAAAAAAACTTTGAATATATCCTTAAGTGCAGTCGCCAAAACCATAAAACACTATGATGAAATTGGCACTCATGACAATCGTCCCAGGAAAGGAAGACCAAGAGCTACCTCTGCTGCAGAGGAAAAGTTTATTAGAATAACCTGCCTCAGAAACCACCGATTTACAGCACCTCAGTTTACAGCCCACATAAATGCTTCAAGTGGCAGACATATTTCAACATGCAGGAGACTGTGTGAGTCAGGCATTCATGCTCGAACTGCAGCAAAAAAAAACATTAGTTCAGAAGAACAACAAGCAGAAGATAGTTTCTTGGGCCAAGAAACACAAGGAATGGACATTAGATGGAATTAGTGGAAAACTGTCCTTTGGTCTGAGGAGTCCAAATCTCAGATTTTTAGTTCTAACCCCCATGTCTATGTTAGACGTAGAGAGGGTGAGCAGACAGTTCCTGAATGTGTGGTTCCCACAGTGAAGCATGGAGGAGGAGGTGTGATGGTGGGGGCTGCTCTGCTGGTGACACTGTAGGTGACTTAGTTAAAATTGAGGGCACACTTAACCAGCATGGCTACCACAGCATTTTGCAACCACATGCCCATTTGGTTTGCACTTAGTAGGACCATGATTTATTTTCCAACAGAACAATGACCCCAAACACACCTCTAGGTTATATAAGAGCTATTTGTCCAAGACGGAGAGTGACTGAGTACTGCATCTGATGACCTGGCCTCCACAATCACCCGATCTATATCCAGTTGGGATGGTTTGGGGTGAGTTGGACCAGAGAGTGAAGAAAAAGCTGCCAAGAAGTACTCAACACTTCTAGGAACTCAAAATTGTAGGAAAACCATTCCAGGTGACGACCACATGAGGCTGACTGAGAGAACGCCAAGAGTGTGCAAAGCTGTCATCAAAGCAAAAGGTGGCTATGATACAGGTGCAAACATTCACAGACAAACAAGGAAAGAGAGACACAAGAACGAGGGGGTGTGGCCACAAACACAAGCACCCAAGGAAGAACATGTCATCACTAATTATTGCAACATTTGATTTTGACTACCCAAAAACTTAAATCCACATCTAGCAATTTGATTGTTAACACATTACCAAGATCTATATTTATTAGCTGAAATTGATTTAATTTACACCTGTGTTTGTTCAAACTTGCTGTTGTAAATTATAAAGATATTCTGTAATGGATCTTCATTAAACTGGCTCGTCTTTTGGTCATAATTACCACATCACTGATGTGCTGCCTTACACTATGTCCTGCTTTTCTTTCTAACAACATTCATTTGCTTCACCACTTCATGTGTCTTTTGGTAGAACCTGGTTATGTAGCTCCTATGAGAAAGTAAGGAGAAGTCCTGGATCTGTAATTTGAAACTGTTCTTGTTCTACATACATTTATCATTTCTTTAACTTAGAGAACCCCCAAACTTCCTCTTCACTATTCTACCTGTGATCTAATTGTTGTGTAGACTTTGCCTCATTGCTTTTTTGTTCTACCATAGACAGTTTCTTCATAGCTGAAAGGTGTAGACCTAAGCTGATTTGCCAGTCTTTTCTAAATAGAATTTCTACCTTTTGTCATCTGGGAGCTGTAGGTGGTAACATGTTATATCTCTCTTAATTTATACATACCCCACATCTTTTTCTCAATTTGGGATTAGGTATCACTTGCTTTAAAGTGGAACTATGCAAGCCAATAACAATTAAACATAAAAGCAGGTTGATTAAGGTGTTTTTGCAAAAAAAAAAAAAAAAAAAATGGAATAAAGTGTAACAATGGCATAATGATAATTAGGTAGTCATTCAGACACCTCCTACATGACAAGAATTAAATTAGAACAAATTGACAATGACATATGTCAGAAAGTTCTGCTTGGCTTTCCTTAAGAAGAGCTTTTACAAATGTGTCAGTACCAAAAAGCTAGGTGCTGTCCACCCCCTTCCATCATGTTTCAAGTTGTATATCCACACAAGGAAACAGCTTTCCACATCTACAATTTGTAGAAGACATTTTATGTGCAACAAAAAGTTAATCCTAATCTTTGATTTTCTGTAAATCTTCCTCTAAAAAAACTGCTGCCTCCAAATGTGAAGAATGTGAAATACAATATGATATAGGAGGACATGAATGCAGACAGACGTTTCCCCACATGCTCTTTCCATTAATCCTGTGTCTCTGCCTTGCTAGGTGATGGCACAAAACCAAAAACAAGTCACAGCATGTGAACCTCCCACATGCAACAGATTCAACCAATGAAGATGGTGTATGTCTTAATTTGAATACAGGCACACTTTCTTTATCTTAGATACCTTTTCTATAAACTGTGGATTTACTAACAGTGGAGATCAAAATTAGAGAACAACCTACAATTTCGTCAGTTTCAAGGTCCCTGCTTAGTCCTATTTAAAATTATCTAAATAGGAATAAATTCAATTCAATTCAATTTATTTTTATATAGCGCCTTTCGCAACAGCATGCCTCAAAGCGCTTTAATAATAAATGAGCAGTTTTTTAAGCATATCACATGAGTTACATATATTTTGAAGCACAGAACAAAAAACTTCAATGAGATTTGAAAACAAATACTGATCAAAGTAGAGAACACTTTCTGATACCTCCCAGTTAATGGTGTTAGTCTGACACCTGGTGCTAATTTCTTTATCTGACAGTCCCTATTTTACTGGCAACCTAACTTTCCAGTTTTCACTGACCTTGCAAGATTGTGAGTCATTCTAAAGTGACTGAAACCCTCTGGCAGCAGGTTGACCAGATGAAGGCCCTTTCAGCAAAAGAAACGTGTCCAATTGATAAGATTCCCTTGAGCACAACATATTGATAAGATTCCCTTGAAGCACCCTTTCAGCCAAAGCAAAAGAAGTTGATCATTCCAAATCTGTGATTTCTAGAATATTGAATCTTTACAACATCACAAACTCATTCAAGTCCCCCAGGAAGGCTTGTCGTCCACGAAAGAGAAATGCAAGCGAGGACGGGATAATGCAAAGAATCGGTTCAATCGATGGGCAATCGGTTCAACACTATAGCTGGGATTGCTCGCCAGTTCAGCGCTGAACAGAGTAAGGATCTGTCTCGTCATACAGTGTCACAATGTTTAAAATAATTTGGACTGAAAGCCCACTCTGCAGTGACCAAACTTCTCATTAGCAGAAAGAATCAAAAGGCTACACTAACCTTTGCTGAGGAGCATGTTGTGTGGACAGAAGAGAACTGGTCCAAAGTTCACTTTAGTGCTGTAAGCAAGTTTAATTTAGTTGGGTCTGATGGGAGACATGTTCGTCGTCAAACTGGGGAAAGACTGAACCCAAAGTGTATAAAGAAGTCAGTGAAAGGTGGAGGGGGAAGCGTCATGGTTTGGGGGATGTTTTCTGCAGCAGGAGTTGGGCCTCTTATACAGCTACATGGCAGAGTGAATGCAAATGTTTATCAGACCCTTCTTCGACAACATGTGGTTCCTGTCCTGTGTTCATCACCCGATCAGCCAGCAGTTTTCATGCATGACAATGCCCCCTGTCACACAGGAAAACGGGTAAAGCAGTTCCTTGAAGCTGAAAACATAATGAAATGGCCAGCACAGAGTCCTGGTCTAAACCCAATAGAAAACCTCTGGAAAATCCTTGGTGATAAAGTTATGGCCAAGAAACCCACTACAATCACTGAACCGTGGAAGAGATTGTTAAAAGAGTGGACCAAAATGGCACAAGAGCAGTGTGAGAGACTAGTGATGTCCTGCGGCCGCAGATGTGTTGAAGTCATTCAAAGCAAGGGCCTGTACACTTCATACTGATTGTTGACTGTTGTCACCTTTATAAATTTTAGTTGTAATCTTTCTCCGTGCTACAGCCATTGCTGTTCTCTAATTTGGATCATTGTGTTTTCTACAAAATAAAGGTTTTCTTGTTGAAGTGCCTCAGTTATTTTGTAAAACACTGTTCTATTAGCATGGTACAGCCACAACAAAAATTCCTTCAAACGTTGAGCAAGTAATATTACATTACTTCTGAAAAAATCAAGTGTTCATAAATTGTTCTCTAATTTTGATCTCCACTGTATGTTTCATCAGTATATAGGCTTTCTGGTGCCTAGTGTTTCATACATGACATGTGTACAGTTAAACTGAGAAACTGGTCACGTAATATGTACTAAAAAGTTTAGGTATTATCTCCACCTTGGTCCTGTTGTTTTTTCACATTAAGTGGAACAGAAAGCAGTATAGAACTCAGCTGGTGCCTGACAGTGATCCATCCATCTATCCATTATCTTAACAGTTTGTTCCTGGTGAGGGTTGCAGGGAAGCCTGGAGCCCATCCCAGAGCACAGGCCAGGGGACACCCAGGGCGGGGCGCCAACCCACCACAGCCTGACAGTGATTGTTTCTTTTTTTCTTACTATAGAGTCAGTGGTGGATGCAGACGGTCATACTGGCACAGAAGAGGACACACCAATAAGATTGCAACTTCAGCAGCCTGAGAGTGAGGACCTGTTTGCATGTCCTTGTGACCGCAGGGTGGTCAGTTCTGAATCAGGAGAGGACCATACACAAAGCTCCTCTAATGACACACCCACACCAGAGAGAGCAGTGTGCCAGTCATGTGTGGCTGGAGTTCAGGACTCAGGGGAAGCTGATGGAGGTGTACCTGGATCAGAAGAAACCAGCTCTACTGAAGAGAAAGATGAAGGGGAAAACCAAAATTATGCCACCTTAGAAAGAGGACCATCATTAGAATCTGATGGCTATGAAGAGCAGTCTAGCATAGAGGAAGGTGTTGTTGTGCTGGGCTTCGAACAACAGGGAAAAGTGGTAGTTAGGGAAAACCATGACCATGAAGAGACTGCAAGAAATGAGGAAGAGTCTGCAGAGTCAATCATAAGTGAAACCTCTCAAAATGAAAAGGAGACAGAAGAGGTAACAAAGGTGGAAGACCTGAAAGGTGATGGGAAAGCAGGTGAAAACATGGGCTCCATGTCCAAGCCTCAAGAGGAGTTAGTTTCAAGCAATGAACACCACTATGAAGAAGAGAAGGAAAAAGAAGCATTGGTGGAAGACAGTGATGAGGAAGAACAGAGAAAAGAGGATGATGAAGAGGAGTCCCTGGTGGCTGCCACCCAAAACCTAAACCAAGAAGCTGATGACAAATCTAGAAATGAGAGACATTTAGGGGAATCTGAGGAGATACGTAGTCAGAATTCTGGAGAAGAAGCTGGCCCAAAACCTGAAGAAATGTTGGAGAACAGGAGACACTTAGATGCCAAAGAAATGAAGCAAGGAAAATTAATGACTGAGCATCTTGAAGAAATTACAGAAGACACCATTGTTCTGGGGGATAAGAAGGAAGAAATTCTGGTTGACAAATCACCAAGAAAATTGAGTGTGAAATCTGTAAGAGGTACAGCTAACAGCTGTTAAGTATGGTGCCTACTAAATTGCTATATACTGCAGTTGAGCAGGTTTTGTGTTTCTGAACAAAAATTGGTGGCTTTGGGGAAAATTTTGGTTTATGGGTGCAAACTTGCCTTTGGCTTTTTGTTCCTAAAAGGTGTATAAAAACCTTGTGTTATGACTTATCAATATCCCCTTTTTCTTAGTTTTCACACTATAGACAGTTATCTGAAAGACAAAAATTTGAAATGGTTGCACATCTATGGTATTGCTGCATCGGTCAAACATTTGTAAGCACGGATTTCTCAGAAAGTTTTATAATCTGCACCAAACATTCATCCCTGTAGAGAAGGCCAAAGATAAAACAGCGCCTGTTCTGCGAGACAGATCACACATTGAGGACACACTGCATATTACTTCAAATGAGCCCAATGTGGAGTATGAAGGTAAGGAGTCTCTAGGAGGTGTCGTGTGTATTTGACTCCTGGAAACCAGGAATATATTACAACGAAAAATTGTGTTATATTTTAGTAACAATATTGACCTTCAGTATTGCAAATAAAGGTTTGACCAGATTTACTATTATTGGGCGTCTTGCATGTAATTCAGTACTTGGATTTACAGTATCATAATTATAGTCATTTTATTATAGTCTGATTCATGGCACAAAGAATTAAAATAGGTAGGAGTAAAAGGTGTGTACTGGGTTGTGGGGGTAGGGACAAGAAGCATGACATCAGTCTTGCTGTACCCTTCTTTAAGCCATACATTGAAAAACCCTTCAAGCTGTGGATTGTTTACAAGGTTTCAAAGCTCTATTGGTGAAATGTAGGCTGAGATGAAAACAATCAACGAATTCCTGCCTTGAATGAAAATTTATGTTATTTAACAAAATGAGTTGTTTGCTGCTAATGCTAAGTCTAGACATTTCTTCATTTGTAGTTTACTGCAAGCATATGGTTTTCACCTTAGCAGAAGCAAACTGTATATAGTCATGTTACCTTAACTAATAACATGGTGCCTACTCATCAGTATGGGCCTGCAATCTCACCTGCAGTGAGATGTACAGCACATGTATGTGATACATGTTCCCCTCTTACTCATAGACGAAGTCTTCTATTTATCCTTCATGTTTTTGTCCACGCTCATTCTCCTCTCCCATGTTCTCCTGTCCTTCTGTCCACCTTTCCAGTGGCTCTGAAGAAATTGCGTAACATCTACCACACATCAATCAAGCCCCTGGAGAAGGCGTACAGGTACAATGAACTGAGGCAACACGAAATCTCAGGTGAGAATATTCCTTCTGTCACTTTGCTTGGCGTGACTTCCAGCTCGTCAGACTCTTCATACACAGCTCTGTATGCCCAAGGAGTACTCACAAACATTCCACTTAAATTTAACACAATCACTCGTAATTTCTTTTCAGGTAAATGGGTAATGGTAGTTATTGTTTACAATTTTTTATATGGTTTAAAAGTTTCCTAGCATTAGTGCATTACATGGCGCAGTTGTAAGTATGGATATAATGAAATTATTAAATCTGCAGGAAAAACTGTTCTTGATTACACAAAAGTAGAACTGAAGGAGCTTCAAAGAAAATGCTTCAGTTTATTGCTCCAATATGGATACTTTAAAATACTCATTGTAATGCTTTACAACATATTTAATACTAGGTAATGAAATACATGTGTATGATCTGTAGCTAAGAATCAGAGGTCCTTTAACCCCAAAGAATGCACACCTTATGTTAGAATCTGAGGCAATGTCTCAAGTAACTGATATGTTGTGCTCAAGGGAATCTTATCAATTGGACACGTTTCTTTTGCAGAATGTATACAATCATTTTTGCTTTAGGCATTTAGTTGCTTCTAAATGCCTAAAGCAAAAACACATGTCAAATGCTCACCCAGAAGGTTTAATATGTTTTTCAGTGCCAGTGAACAATATTAAAACCAAAAATTCTACTGCTTCTCAGCTGTTCACCAGCAAAAGCCTGCAGCATAGAAAGCACTATAGCAATAAACATGAAAGACAAGTACAGAAAATTAAATAAATTACAGATGAGAGGGACTGGGATGCCACATGCCTGTCTGAATATAATTAGTTGTCTGTTCATTGCCAGCAGAGCTTTGGGTGGGTTCAGGCTCCTGTCCTAATGGGGGTGTGATGATCAAGTAAAATTAACGAATCTATTTTTATTTTAATTGCAGAGCTGGACGAGCCAAACCAGTTTTTATAATGCACCTGCATGTATAATTTCTTAAAGTGCAGTCACCATTAAAGTGTGGGTGACATGAAAATATACGTGTTCTTATTGTGAAACCTGCCAGCTTCTTTAGTCCATTAAAATATATTTTAATCACAAAAGCAGTAAAAACTGTCAGACTGTAAATTACTGTATCGAGAAGGCATTTCCATGTTTATCGATTTAATTATCCTTATTGTTCCTTCTTCACTTGCTATATTTACATGGGGAAGCAGAACTAGTATTACTGCACCGACACCATTGGGTCAAAGGCTAACTCTATGTCAGGAAATGGGCACAGCAAATACAAATGCATAATGCAACTGAAATTTTATTAACTTTCTCTAAACATATTACACAACAGATCCTATTAATATATTCATACTTTATAAGAAACTATCTGAGTTAAAATAACTGAACTTGTATTTTCATGTTACCCACACTTTAAGCTTCTCTGCTATTATATAGAGTAGATGGCCCATAACACCACATGATTCAGAGTTTAAATCTAATAAACAAAAATTCAAAATGTAAAGAATGAAAACAAATGGCAACTAGCTAGGCAAATACTCGAACTTCTTACGTTAATAAAAAAGGGGACCAAAAAAAGACAGGAAAATGACTGAGCTAGAAGTAGCACAATATGGTAAACCTAAATTCAAATAAAAGAGTGCAAGTAGTCATAAAATGAGGTATGCACTGGAGAGAAGGGGAATGTTAGTCAGTAGGAGCAAGACAGAGTACATGTGTGTAAATGAGAGAGAGGGTGGTGGAACGGTGCAGTTGCAAGGAACAGAGGTAACAAAGGTGAAGAAGTTTAAATAATTAGGGTCAACCGTTCAGAGTACTGGGGAGTGTAGTAGAGAAGTGAAGAAGAGAGTATAGGCAGGATGGAGTGGGTGAAGAAGAGTGTCAGGAGTGATCTGCGATAGAAAGATAGCTGCAAGAGTGAAAGGGAAGATTTAAAAGATGATAGTGAGACCAGCTACGTTGTATGGGTTGGAGACAGTGGCACTGACAAAAAGACAGGAGGCAGAGTTAGAGGTAGCAGAGTTGAAGATGCTGAGATTTTCTTTGGGAAGAGACTGGACAGGATTAAAAATGAGCATATTAGGGGGATAGGACAGGTAGGACGGTTTGGAGACAAAGTGAGAGAGGCGAGACTTAGATGGTTTGGACACGTGCAGAGGAGGGATAGCGAGTATATAGGGAAAAGAATACTGAGGATGGAGCTGCCAGACAGGAGGAGAAGAGGTAGGCTAAAGAGGAGGTTTATGGACATAGTGAGGGAGGACATGAAAGAGGTTGGACTGACAGAGGAAGCTGCAGAGAACAGGTTGATATGGAAAAAGATAATCGGCTGTGGCGACCCCTAGAGGGAGCAGCTGAAAGAGGAAGAAGAAGAAGAAGTAGTCATAAAATAAGCTAACCAATAACCAAATCCTGTAACAAATTTTTATTGTCATGTTAAGGTCACAAGTTACACTTTCTCCAAGAAACAATCTTTCATTATAAAATTAAGAAATCACTTTCCAAAACCTGAAACAGCAACAGAATAAATTGTGACCTCTAGAGGGTGGATATGACTGTCATTCACACAGCATGTCTATAATGCTCACATCTAAACAAATTGTAGGGCTGGAAAAAATCTGGCCCTGCCCCAATCATGTCAAGTACAGCTCAGAAAAAAGCGCTGCTTAACGTTAAAAACAAAGTGATGTGATTGCTCATGATGTCTTGTGAAACTGGAGTTTATAGTGTTACTTACATGTAATGAAACAGATCTTTCGTTGTTAGGCTGTATGTCTGCTAAATTTGCAGATATGGCCCAAAACACCTTTTTGTTTTTGTAGTGTTATTTTGTTAAATAATTTGGAGACATACACAATTTTCATCAATTTTACTAAAAAATACAACATTACATCAACACCAACAGCTAACTGTATTATTGCCAACTGTTCTGCCTCTGTTCTTGCACTTCTCCTGACACTGAATATTGCTTACTCCTAATAAAATAATGCTATTGCAACACAATGGGTTTGCATATTTTCCATTTTGAATTTAATTTAAAATAAAACAAAAAATTACACAAACTTTACTCTAAAAATTGAACACAGTTAATCATGTTTCTGCTTCTGGAGTGTGATTGCACTCCAGAAGCAGAAACGTTTTAGCTAGTCACACCAGTTTAACATGGTTGAAGGTGGCGCTCAGTGCAGTTGGACCCTACTGCTATGCAAAGCCAATCTGGCCCTGCTTTTGGCACCGCAATTGCTGTGTGGGGACAGGCGTACCTCGGATTGGCCCTGGGTACAGATGTGAACACAGCACTAGTTCCTCATAAATTTCCATCCAACTGTCCATATTTCCAACTGGTAAAACTGCTATAACACTGATGTGACTACAATGACCAGGGCTGATGTTTAGCTTCTAATAGTAGTATTACTGTTTTGTAGTGTCAGCAGTTCACAAAAGTCCTATTGTCCTTTCAGCTATGAACAGCTGTCTGCTCCATGCTTTGAGCCTCCACTCTACCTTGCAGATGCAGAGATTTCCTCCAAGCCCATGGTGCTGTTTCTGGGACCCTGGAGTGTTGGCAAATCAACCATGATTAACTACCTGTTGGGGCTGCAGGACACCCCACAAGAGCTGTACACAGGTAGGAACTTGACCCATCTGCTCACTTGGCTTTTGCCATAGATTAACAATTTAGGACTCAAAGTTATAGGTCTGACCTGTCAGCATTAAGTAATTGTAGACTCACGGCTACCCTGTCCAACTAGTTGAAACCTGTTAGTATAGTTACAACAGTTTAATACTCTTAATAGGATAGTGAAATTGCTCGATTGAGTTACATAGAACCCGCGACCCTGCCTTGGACAAGCAGTGTGGAGAATGGATGGAGTTACATAGGATGTTCAAGAATTGTTGTCAACTACCAGGTGCTGAGCCCACCACCTCTGAATTCACCGTAATCATGCACGGCGAGAAGAGTCGAACTGTTGAGGGCATTGTGATGGCGGCTGACAGCTCGCGATCATTCATGCAGTTGGAGAAGTTTGGTCAGAGTTTCCTGGAGAAGCTGGTCGGCATTGAGATGCCCCACAAACTCCTGGAGCGTGTCACCATCGTGGACACACCTGGCATCATTGAGAACCGCAAGCAACAGGAGAGAGGTGGGAAAAGAGTACAGAGATAAACTAATACAAAAGAGTAAATAAACTATACATTGGCCTGAAAATGCTTCATGGCAGTACTCCCATAACAATTTATAAAAGAAAAGGATATCACCAATATACACAATTCAATATTAAATTAATTTGTGTACACTCCTCTTGCCAAAATGGTTATTCTAAGGCATTGTTGCCCTACTGTTTTAACAACCAGAACTAACAACACGGATGGGCATTGTTGTAGTTAAAGTTGTATAGTACTAAGAGTCTGAGAAGACAAAATGAATATAAAATATAGAAAACAAAGACTTCTATGGTTACTCAAGGAAGAAAATACCACAACATTAAAAGATAACTGGTTTCCTAAATCCTCCTAGGTACTGCGTGCAAGTGTTTATAAATCTAAAATAGTATGTCCATGTAGTCAGGCTTATACAGACAACCAGATATGTATAGTGGGCCAGCCTGTGAGGTTACTTCATAACTGGTGTAGATCAACAGTCATACTCTTTTTTTTTTGTAGAGGTTCCCTTATATTGCGTATGACTTTCCTTTAGGATACCCCTTCAATGATGTGTGCCAGTGGTTCATTGATCGAGCAGACCTGATCTTCTTGGTGTTTGACCCCACCAAGCTGGATGTTGGTGGAGAGTTGGCGATGATGTTCAGGCAGATGAAAGGCCGGGAGTCCCAGATCCGCATCATTCTAAACAAGGCGGACAGCTTGGACATGCAGGACCTCATGCGTGTCTATGGAGCACTCTTTTGGAGCCTGGCTCCACTCATCAATGTAACAGAGCCCCCCCGTGTCTACGTCAGCTCCTTCTGGCCCTATGAGTATGCCCTAGACTCCAACCGGGAGCTCTTTCAGCGAGAGGAAATTTCTCTGCTAGATGATCTCAACCAGATGATTGAGAACCAGCTAGAGAATAAGATCGCCCTTATCCGGCAGCACGGCATTCGTGTACGCATCCATGCACTCCTGGTGGACCGATACGTGCAGACCTTACATGACAGAACTGGCTTCTTTGGAGACTCAGAGATGGTTTTCAAGGAGATTGTGGACAACCCTGACAACTTTTACATTTTCAAATCTATCCTGGCCAAGACTAATGTCAGTCGGTTTGACCTCCCAGACCCTGAGGCCTATCGTGACTTCTTCGGAGTCAATCCAATAAGTGGTTTCAAGCCTCTCTCATCACATTGCCCCTTCTTGGGCACCTGCCTGCTGAATAAGATCGAGGCAGCCATCACTGAGGAGCTTCCGGGCCTGCTCAGCAGCATGGCTGCCAACAAGCCTCCTGGTGCCTCCTGCAAAGCCCCGGGCTGCAAGGAGCAGCCAAAAAGCCACTAAACATGCCCCATGACTGAAGGGAGCCATGACTGAACAGGTGGATGAGATAATGGAGACAGAAGGGAGATATTAACCTGGTCTCAAGCATTTATTCAGGAAAAGGGGAGGAGCCATGTTTCCCTTATCACTTGAGTGAGAGAGAAATTGGTGGTTTTCTGACAGAGAACCATTTTCAGTAAGGAAACAAAGTGAGAAAATAATATTAAAGAAATTTAACATTTTGAACAAGTAAAAGAATCAAACAATTTGTATGGTACACATAGTGCATTTAAATGGAAATAAAAAGGTGGATAACAATTTGTGTTTTTAACTTATTTTAATTTCCTTCCTAACCTGGGAGGTGGTTGAAAAAGAGAGTGGACTGAGGCCCTGTTCATCATTTTATTTATTACAGTGTTTTTCAGTGATTTCTTTTTTTGTGTTTGTCAATTGTATTTGTGAATTACTGTTTTTTTGCCATATAGGAAAATATTTGCCTATTAACATGCCAACTGTGTACTTCTGGCTCTGTAAATCAAGCAAATGACAACATTAAACTCCCCACTGATTCCCTAATCTAAGAGTTGCTGGCTGTTTTGCATAACTGAATATCGGCCTACAATATATTAACTGTTTCTACAATAACTTGGTAAGTTAAAAAAACATGGTGTGAAATAAATAAGCTACAAAGCAGATCTAAAGTTCCAGACTCCTAAGAGAACAATATTGTGTTTTTGAAAAACACTGATGTCATAAAATATACAGTCTACAAGAAGATGAACTTCTAATGTTAAACATACATCTCTGCAGAAAACACCCATATTTACAACACCATGAAATGTTTTAAACCCCAGCTGAATGTCAATGTGTGAAACCTGCCTTTTTCAAGTTGTGTGCAGCTGTTTAATATCTAAAAATCATGTTGTTGAAAGAAAAATAAGAATAAAACAATACAGGTGGTTTTCTGCTATGTTATGGCTCCCTATGTCCAATACATTCCTGTCAAAAGTGGAATGATACTCAACTGGCTGAGGGTCCTAAACCAAGACAATGATGGTAACTGAAAATATATGTGTGTGTGTGTGTGTGTGTGTGTGTGTATGTGTGTATGTGTGTGTGTTTTAAATTTTATGGTTGCAGCCTGGTGGCTCAATGATTACAACATCAGGGGGCATGTAGAAGCCTCCCGGCTCAAATCGCAGCCGAGCTGCAAAGTGTGTCCTTGAGCAAGACACTGAAACGCTAGGTTCCTGGGCGCCACGAGTAGCCGCACACTGTTCACCCAAGGGTTAAATACAGAGAACCAACATCACGTGAACATATGAAATGTTGTAAGTCCCTTTGGAAAAAAGCGTCTACTAAATGAATAAATGTAAATTTTACTAAACAATCTGGTTTTCCAGTTCACTTTGAATACTCATTGCCATCTATATTAATAATTTCTGAACTTTTGCTCAGCTGTAAAGAGACTAAAACAAAATCATAAATTCTTTATGATGGAGGTAACGACGTTTGTATTTATTTGATTTTGATATAATTTTTGTGAAATTATGAAATACACTACTGGTCAGGCACCACTTTCTTCCTGCATCATGACCTTATTATACAGTTTTTTTCTCCACTCTTGGGTCATTGAACTACGAAAGGATAATTCTGTCTACAAAATGTTTTTTAATTACGCCGTTATTATGTTATTACGATTCTTTACGAGCTATTACTTCGTAAAGAAGATACATTTTCTCTTCAAAACAACATACATTTTGTCGTTATAACAAGAATACTATCTCGCTTTAACAGAACAAATATATTAAAACGACATAATGATCTCATTAAAACGATAGTACTTTGTATATGTGACAGCTGACATTGTTGTGAAATTTATGATGTTTGCATTCATAACACCAGCTGAAAACCGACCGTTCAACCAATTTAAGACTCAGCTGTCACATGTCCAAAATTATGTCGTTTCAGCGAGAAAACATGTTCTTACATAATAACGACATAATTCAAAATGTTTGTTGCAAGCACTACGTTTTCCTCCATATATGTTACCATATTGAAGTTTGTGTAATACAATATTAATAGCGTGGAAACATGGATCAGCCCTAGCTAAATACGGTGGCTGCAGAATTGCGGTGTCCACTAGGTTGCGCCATAGATTTGCTGTCTGAGTACAGTACACGAAAAGGAACTCTAGAACGCATGTTTGAATGCATTGCGCTACACAACCATATAAGTTTAAAAAGTAGGCAGTGTGCGACATTGATTTTATGGATAAAAATATAAAATGTATTTTGAAAGAATAAAAGTAAAATGAAATCCAATATTCAAAGGACTAGCCTGGCTAGTGCGTATGGCCTAGTTTTATATAACCAGGATTGTGTGTAATCATTACATTATAGTGGATCACAGATAAGCGCAACAGATAAGTTTCGCCAAGCGCTGAGCTACAGACATTTAAAGCATTAAAGCATATAGGCATCTCTGTATTGTTGCTGTGTGGATAAATCATCCACAAAAAAATTCCAGTATATTCTAGTTTGTCTCAGACGCGCCTGTGCACTCAGTGTCTGTCTGTTTACCACTATCCCTTCCAGCCCTCCTTTCCACATCTCAGTGACTTCAAAGTGCACAAGCTTGGAGAGAGAACGCACCTATTCAAGTGACAGACTGGATTTTGTCCTTTTGTGTTGCACTTGGCATAGTTATTCCCACAGCCTTGTCAGCTGTTTTCTTTATATCATTTAACAGCAAAAATAATATAAAACGAAGATGTCACATCTGTACGCTTATATTGTGTGTTTCATGTTTTATCCTAATTTAAAGGCTCCGGTGCATTTTTGATAGTCAAGTACCGGTATTTATCAAACCGTGCAGCTGCAACAAAACCCACTTATCACAGTTGCTGGTTCAGATCACACAAGAATTACTCTACGGCAATTTTTAGGCTGGTATTTAAATTGCTACAGCAAGGTATTTCTTTCTGTAGATACAAAGAAAACCTAAAATCCATCCCTTATCACTAAAGGTGTAATATAAATATATGAATATGTAACTTTGTTTATTGATAATTACAATTTTATTGTCGATTGCGAAATGAAATTAAACAAAAAGCATACTCAGCAGATTAATTATTAATTTTAAGTAATCGTAAAGGCTATCCTTTGCAGATTCTGTAAACCTGAAAAACATTTGAGAATACGCCAAGAAGTTTTTGCAAGCTGATACTCGTCCGCTCGCACAAAACACAACCTTCCCATTTACCGCGAAAAATGCTTCTCTCCAGTTTTAGCACTTGCCTGTTCAGCCTGTCACTGGAGTGTTGTCTGTGAGTCCTTAAGTCATGGGTTGCAACGAAGGAGATAGACGAGTGACAGGACACGGGAAGGGAAGAGGGGGGGTGCGCCTCTGTTACTCCTCTGTGACTCATTGCATTACTTTCGATAAGGTAGATAGGTAGTTGTCTTTCAGATGCCTCACTGTACTTGTATTTGTATCTTTTTTTAGCTTTCACGAGTTATACCTATAAACAAGATGTAAAGTTAAGACACCACTAAGACCAATTTTACATTAAAAATAATATATTTTTTATAATCAGTTTTATTTTGTGTTAATTCTTATAATTTGTTCAATATTCAGGAAAGCATACTTACTACATACTTGACATTTCGCTCCCTGTCGTGTGTCGCCTGCCTTGCGCTCGAGGCTGTAAAGGGGAGACTCCAGGCCGACGGAGACCATGTATAGGACAAGCGCTTGTGAAATGGATGGATGGAAATTCCAAAATGCACATTGTTGACGCTCTATTGTTTCTGACTTTATCGCGCATAATAAACTAAAAGCAAGGTATGTGTAGAATAAAAACAACGTAGAAGTACAATAACTACGTCCAGATAAAATTACATCATGAATATTTATGCATTTTCATAATACTGAACACGGTAACCGACCAAAATAAAATAGTATAGCTGTTAATGTGCAAATGGTTGCTGTAATAAGAGATTACCAGATCACTTTAAAAACCACTGTTTTCTGTTTGAAACGGCCACCGCGTTATACTCCCATACTTTGTTATTGCTCGGTTAGATGCTTCTGTTGCACAAGGGAAAAATGCTGAACGGCGCTTTTCCAACCAGATGTGCCTAAGGCAGTGGCGCAGTATGAAAAATGTATGACATTCAGCCGTTTGACTTTTGTTATAAAATTTGTGCACAGATGTCCGTACACGCAGTGTCAGAACAGGCAATAGTCCGACGTAGTTTATTATTTGATTATTATAAATTACGTGACCAGACGTCTAGATTCCATATCGTTTGTAGTATAAAATAGTTCTGCTCTTCACACAACACTGCTTATTTTAATGCCATCATATTTTTGTTCAGTTTTAATTTGTTCATGTTAACCGTCGCGCAGAGATCGTGTAAAACGTACTCGTTTAAATATATGATGGTCTTATCAGTGTCAGTCACATTTCCTAAAAGATCGGCGCTAAAGAACAATGACTACCGGTCCTTTAATAATGATTGATTTTCTAAAAAACGGAGAAGCAACTTATAGATAGGCAGATGGCAAATCAAGCATGTAAAATGTATAAAGCGTAAGTGGAAACTGTATTTTCTTAGAAAGTTACTCACCCCTGTTTTACTACGTGCTCGCGACCCTTAGGAATGCGTGCGCGCCTCCCGGGGTACCCTGCACCCCCAGCCACCCACCCACTCATATCCCCAAATATTCTATTATGTTAATGGTCGTATACAGTCCTACATTTTTACACAGCTCCTTGATTGGAAATTTTAAAAATCGATCGACAGATGAGGTCAGTGTGGATGACGTTTCTGTGTCTGGCAATTTTTAAAAGATGTAATAAGCACCGTTACTACAATATCCACTGTTCTCGGCCCAGAGCAACTCAGAAAGGCCAGCCAACGGGGAGGGAACCTTCATCAAAAAGAGGAAGAGGACGCAGAACAGTGCCAGCACATAAACGTGGCCAGGCACATGCATGAAAACAAGAGACGGCACCGCTCGGGAGTAAGGAATCTGTAAACAGACGTCGCATCTTCTGTGCACATCGCCTAATTGAATTAAAGCAGACACCTTTTTCTCTCTAGACTTATAGTCCAAAGAGAGAAGAGGTCTGGAGGGGAGGGGAGCGCATGGGAGGGGAGCGCAGGGGAGGGGAATACGGGCGATTATCCCGCACTTCGGCTCCACGAGTTTCACTGCCTGTGAAGGAAACTGTGGCCTTGAAGAACTTTCGGAGCGGCTGCGCGAACCTGGAGGAGTAGCTGCTCATTACTGCCACAATTTATACATTTTGTTTCAAAATAGGGAGCTGCGGCTGTTTGTTTATAGACGTTGTATTATTTTACTGGTATCGCTAAAATGACTGTAACAAAAACTTTAATTTGCAAGTAACATTAATAATCGTATTTCTGAATATAACTCATAACTGTGACATTTGTGTAGCCTAACGGTATTACATTTCAGACTTCAGTGTAACAATTTAGTAGTTTTTGGAAATTGCGATATTAACTCCTCATACGTCTGTCTGATAATTGCGAGGAATGTCTATTTTAATCGCTGTAATTTTTTCGTCTGACCGCTAGAATATTTTTTTCTGCACATCGTATTTGGTTTGCTCTTGTTGCATTTGAGGAAGCTGGGATATGCACGGGGGCGATGCGGAGAGGAGCTCAGGAAAGGACGGGGCTCGTCCATGGAAATAGGCCCTCTTAAATCAGACGGGGATGTGGGAGACGGGCTCCGTCCGGACATCTGCACGTTTACAAAATGACAGCTAAACGCCTCAGTTTTTCTCTTAGCTGTTCTGCCCCGCTCGATACTGCTTTCAAGAGCTTCGCACTTGCTGCTTTCCAGCGGTACCGAAACGAAAAGGAAAATATGATAAAGTATCTGCTATATAATATAGTTTTAATTTTGTCGTTGCGGTGATTAACGCGGGAGAAAACAGTCGTGAAATCAACGTTAATTATATATATATATATATATATATAATTTGGGACGTCTACAAGGGATATTTTTCCAAAACTTTTAAGTTTTGGGTTTATTTTGGCCGTGTAAATAAACCAAAGCTTGTCTGTATCCAGCTTGGAGTGCGCTTCAGCAAAATCAAGTAGTGGTTTTGCGCGAAGGACGGGGGAAATATGAAACGTATCTACAGTTTGTCGGATGTCAGTAACAAACTTCGGGAAGGTATTTTTTCTCAGGATTTCGAAGAGAGGAGAGTGGTTTTGTGGGACGAAGTGGACTGGCCGTGCTGTCATTGGCGGCGACGTCAAGGGGAAAATTTTCGGTGACAAATATAAAACATTTTCGTTTAGTCATCCAGTATATATTTCTGTTTTAGCTAAGACTATCAAAATGGGAAAAAAATAAATAAAAGAAGAACGTCTCATTTTCGAAAGGGATAATGCGGTTGCTAGGACTTGAACAGTAGCTCAGTGGGCATAGAAGAATACAAAGGAATGCGAGTATTGACGTAACAGGAGGTCGGATGATGAACTGTTCAAGTGTCTGGAACTGTTTTTTCAAAAGTGCGAGTACACTGCTTACGTAGAAGGTTTTTTCCGAGTTTTTTTATGTTGTCTTTTTTTCTCAAGGTTTTTCATTCCGTGTACTCTTGTTTTTTGATTTTGCCTACCCTCGTTCCCGAAAACACCGAGGGGGCATTTCCACAGTTTCAGTGCCAATTAATCCTTGCTGTTTAAAAGGAATCGTTTTGTTAGTTTTGGTGCTTTTTTCCTAGCTCACCTCATCCATCAAGACGATGGCCGCTCAGCACAAACGTCGGCAGCTGCCGCACAACACGGAGGTGAACTGTGACGCCAGCGGGGAGGGGGCAGTGTCAGTGCGGATTATCAGCAGCAAGCAGCCTCAGCCTGTCAAGTACAGCATCTCCTCCAGTTGCAGCTCAGGAGAGGTGGGAGCACGCAGGGTGACTGTGAGGGGCCCACGGGGCAGGAGGAGGATCCCTCAGTTGTTTGAACGCTCGGCAGCTCAGTGTTGGGACCCTGGGTTCGACTCGCCTATCTTGGAGGAGGCTTGCAGGGAGCGCTGCTTCCCCCAGACCCAACGGCACTTCCGCTACGTGCTCTTCTATCTGGCCACATGTGGCCTCCTGTGGGGTGCATACTTTGGAGTCAGTGGTACCCCATGTGACCCTGTCACCTTTCTGGTGCCCACTGGTGCCTTCCTCCTGCTCTGCCTACTTCTCTTTCTCTTTACATTCATGCGGCCATACGCACGGCTGTACAGTCAGGCATCGCTGCTGCTCGTCGGTGTGACCTTCACCCTCACTCTGGCCCTGCAGGCAAAGACTGGTGGCTTCCCTGGTGCAAATTCCGCCCTTGTTAATGAGTCATTGCAGGACATGCCATGCGTTTCCCCTGTTGGCACCTTCTCGCTCTGTGTGGAGGTTCTTCTACTGCTCTACAGTGTTCTCCATGTCCGTCTGTACATCTCCGTGCTTTCAGGGCTGGTTTATTCTATACTCTTTGAGTCCCTGGGATGGTTGGGCCTTGTGAGAACTGGCACAGTTGCTCCAGAAACACTGCACTGGCTTGTGCCAGCCAGGGCCCTGTTGCACCTATGTGCTCACGCCTTGGGCGTGCACCTTTTCATCACATCAGAAGTGCGCTCCCGCACCACCTTCCTAAAGGTGGGACAGGCAATCATGCATGGCAAAGACCTGGAGGTGGAGAAGGCCCACAAGGAGCGTATGATCCACTCAGTGATGCCCCGGCGTGTGGCAGATGAGCTCATGAAGCAGGGTGATGAGGAGAGTGAGTCTTCAGGTAGGCGTTACTCGACCAATAACACGGCCCCAAGTGCGGCATCCTCCTCCAGCCCGAAAGGCAACAAGAGGAAAAAAACATCCATACCCCGGGGACAGATAATCTTCCGGCCCTTCAACATGAAGCGCATGGAGCCTGTGAGCATCCTTTTTGCTGATATTGTGGGCTTTACTCGCATGAGTGCCAACAAGTCCGCCCACGCCCTAGTAGGCTTGCTCAATGATTTGTTTGGCCGCTTTGACCACCTGTGTGAGTTGACCCACTGCGAGAAGATCAGCACGCTGGGTGACTGCTACTATTGTGTGGCTGGCTGCCCAGAGCCTCGGGAGGACCACGCTTACTGCTGTGTGGAGATGGGCCTGGGCATGATCCAGGCCATTGAGCAGTTCTGCCGGGAGACGCGGGAGACGGTGGACATGCGGGTAGGGGTGCATACGGGCACTGTCCTTTGTGGCATCCTTGGAATGAAGCGCTTTAAGTTTGATGTTTGGTCCAACGACGTCAATCTGGCCAACCTGATGGAGCAGCTGGGCATGGCTGGAAAGGTGCACCTCTCTGAGGCCACTGCCAGCTTCCTGGATGACCGGTACTGGCGAGAGGATGGCTGCGTGGCTGAGCGCCATGGGCGAAGTGTGGCTGTTGACCAGCTGAAAGGTAACAGCTTCCTTTTCATGGCATTGTACCTGGTGACTAACAGGTTTAAAATGAGCAAAGGGATGGGCTTTCTAGCTGAATGGGCCACCAATATTGCTGTTCTTGTTTATAATGTGGCAAACTATATAGTTAATGAGGAAAAGGATAGCAATGGAAATTAGGAACTGGGATAGACTTACTCACACTTGTCAATGGTGTTGGCAGGTCAGGTTTGGTTCCATGAAGCTGAACAAGATTTCTAACCTAAGAAAAAGAAAGCATCTTTTCACAAGGCATAGATAAGCACAAAGCACAGTGGTAGAAGAGCAAGATCTGTGTATATCAGGACAGCAGTTTGAGTTGTCAAAGAGGATACACCATTGCTGCTTTTGAGCAAAAGTATTTATTTAAATGTATGAAAGCTTTTGATAAACAAATATCCAATAATACATCAGAGTTGTGTCAGAGTAAGTAGCAAGAAGGCATTAAAAACATGAGGGAATTAAGCTGAGCTGACTGAGGGGGGGGCTGAGAGCTGCAGATCTTTTATTGGCTGTTATATTGCATGTGCAGTGATGTCATTCGCTCTCTGAGTAATGATTTTTAATGGAGTGATTAAGAGTCAGTGCAGGCTCATGGCTAGAAGCCATTGAGTCCCTTGTTAGCTGGAGCTGCTTGCGGTTGCTGGTTTGCTGACTAGGGAGGGTCCTGGGTACACAGGTCTGCACTGTCAGGATTAAAGCTAACAAAACGAGGCTGGCATTCCCCGAGGAGGCCCGTGCGGTTGTCATGGAAGCTGCAAATGCATGCTCTGTGCCACATTGCTGGGCGACAGTTCTAGCTATTGACCCTTGTTGGCTTTACATACCAAGCAGATTCTCTTAAACTTAGATGGTGTTATTACAGTTGACCAGGCTGCCTCTACATAAAGGCTTGTGATAATAGTGTGTCATAGAGATTCTGGTGCTCTACAGTATGTTCTCTGTCTATTTACATCACTTGCCGTGAGTCCTGATCTTACCTTTTCTGAGTTAGTGATGGACTGGCACCTGAAATTTTTTCTTTCTTTTTATGGTTGTAGCAGTGATACCAAAACCTAAAACCAAGTTGGAGTAAAACATTGACTGTATACAGTTCTCAATAGATCAAATAAGTTCACAAAAAATTTATTTAATAATAACTAAAAATATTCTCAGCAAGTTTTCATTATAGTAGTCACAGTACAAGTAACATAGTGTCTTTATCCCTAAGGAGACGTTATTATCAGTAACCATGAGAACGTATTTTGTTTCGGTGAACAAGCAGAAATGCCACAAATGCATGATTAACTATATATCAGTGTCAAAAAACATGTTACGTGATATATGTTATTATTAATTTACGTACAGGTAGAAGTCTGTGTAAGCTTGGTCTTTAAAGCCTGCATCCGCAAGATTTAAACCTGTACCTGCTTTAAATTTGTGAATATAAGCCTGCAACCCACCCACATTTAAAACCCACCCTATTTTTTGCTGGCCCCCGCAAGATTTAATCCCACTTCTGCATTTGATCAGACAAAACTGGCAAAACACTTCCACAGCCACACCTCCACTTAAATTTTTGTACTGCCATCGCCTGCTGAAATGCATTACATTATACATATTTTTTGTAATACTCAATTTATTAAAATGAAAAACAATTAAATCAAATCGATATAACATTTAAAACACACAAAAACACTAGCGTAAAGTGTAAAATTATATATATTATAAAAATACAATAAAAATACAAAATAAAAAATGAGGTTGTCAGGAGATACTGAAAGTTAATGACTGTTTATTTTGCTTTAGTGTAAATAAATTGTCAATTCACAAATAAAAACCTGTATGAGAAATACATTATGTTCCCTTGTTACCTCTATTTCATGACAGCTTGTAGAAACAAGCTGTTAAAAATAAAATGTCATTGATTTGTGTGTCATCTGTTTGATCCTTATTGTTTTGTTATAAACAAAATTATTATTGTCTATTGACAATATAGTTTGAAAATGTTTTAATATGTTGCAGTTATTATATATTGTAAAGCACAATAATTATTATTACTGTTAGTGTGCGAGATTTGTACATAATGAAATGTTTTGGCTCACCCCTGCCTGCACTGGGCTGGCTGACCACCCACATCCAGAACAGAAATGAGACATGCTCCACATTGTGTTGGGTGGCCTGGGTCTTTGTACAGGACTGCTACTGTTTTTGGTATTTTTCTTCTACCGTAGAATGCCATTAATTATACAGTATTTGTATTTCATGTTAATATTGTGTGAAGAGACATATAAAAGGTATTAAAAGTTTACTGCAGTTACAGTGTTTAATGTACTATTGTTGTTTAATGTCTTATTCATAAACAGTGCATAATCGTTACGTTTTTATGTCTTAGCGAAAGCATTTTGCCATTTTCAGTAGAATGATTGCCATTTTGTCTAAACACAATGTAACGGGTATTCGGGTGCACCAGTATTTTAAAATGTAAAATTTAGCATTTATGTTGAACGTAGGTAGATTTTTGGCCATTTAGGCTGAAAACCCGTGTGCAACTGAAACCAAGCCAACATTTTTAGAACCACACATCTCTGCTTTTATCACTAAGGGGTTACTCACCAGACACCTGCACATATCATCCACACATGCCGCTACATATCTGTGATTTCCTTATAAATAGATGAGCTGTATAGCATGCCAGCGATGGGCTTTACCTTTACAGAACCTGCACTTTGCTAGTCACTCGCTGGAATCCTCTTTTCCCTGTTGTTCTGAGAGGCTAAAGACCCAAAGAGCTACAGGAGAAGCTGCTGGGTGTGGCCTCTGACACTTTTTCAGTTTGAGCCACACTTCTGTAAAGCAGAAGTGGGTGACTGCGTTATTACAGGCCTTTCTAACCCCCACCTCAGACTCCAGACTTCACTGTCACTGTTATGATCCCTCTGGTACAAGGCTGCATCTAGGCCTTCGGAAGTCATCTGACTGCGTCCCTGAGTTTCCTGTGTCTGTCTACATGCCTAGGGTTGGTGTTTCCAGTTATTTTTGTGCCAAACTGCCCTGAACTGGTGTATCTCTAGCTGAAGATCTTAGCTGCAGAGAATCTTTGCTCACTGCAGACGGTATGCAGTATGTCATCAGAATACCTGAATTTATTATATTTTCAATTGTGCTACATGATTGGGAATTACTAGTGGATATGGTTTTGTTGTATATTGTTCTAAATGTAAAGTGCATGTTTTATTGATTGTACAGAAAAAACTTAAAGGAGCCAGGTTTTACTATTTCATTTGACTGGAATGTTCTGAATTTATAAGGGTAAATTTTTTATGACAACTAATCTTGATTTGCTCAATGGAAGGTACTGTACTTGCAGAATACACTGTAAAATTGTTGGAATAAAAAAAACTCCCTCCAATATCTCACTTTTATTGGGTTTGGTCAGCTAGGCAGATCTGGTAAAGTGTTGGTTGGATAAGATAGTGACTTCACTTGCCTGGTCCATCTTGACATTTTATTAACAAAATGGCTGTCTCGTTATGTCACCAGCCTCTGATTTCAGTGCATTGTAAAGTTAAATTTTCTGAAGGCTAGGTCCTGAAATAAGTTTCAGAATCAGATGATTGGCTGTGGAGATGTTTTATTGTGAAGTCAGTCAGAAAATTTGTGAGAGACTGGTGTGGCTGACAGGTGTTAACATATCCAGGTACTGTACTAGATGATAACTGCTAATTGTTAAATGTCAAAAGGAAATCTTTATCAAGGTCAGCACAGAATTATCATTAAAACCCACAGCTGTATTTTTAAAACAAAATACCCCCCCCCCCCCAAAAAAAAAAAACCTTGGCATTGATCTGTGGCTTCTGCTTTCAATATGGCCTGCTTTTGCTTACAAATGAAGGGAAGGCCTTGTTGTCACAGCAGCTGGTTAATGATTTTGGGAATGCCCCACTGCACCCCACCTCATTGGAGCATGTAAGCCTGGACTCTGTGCACACCCACCCTGAGTGACACATAACCAGACTCCATCTGTCCTCTGTGCTCACCCACCCTGAGTGAGACATAACCAGACTCCATCTGTCTAATTTTCAGTGCGCTGTTAATGCAGCAAGAATCACGTTTTCCATAGATGAAATGAGGAGGCCATATAGGGGTACATGGGCACCCATTTATTGGGTCATGTTCTCAGGTCAGACCTTGCTTTGTTTAAAGGAAAACTCAAGACCTATTTATTTACCCTGGCTTTCAATACACAGTAGAGGACTGTTACACCTATCATTGGTATGTTGCCTTTGTATTCTTATGACGTGTTATTTGTTGTACTTGTTACTCTGTATTAGGCACTTAGTTGACTATTGGTTGTTTTAAATGCTTTATAAATAAACTTTAACTGGACTTGGCAGTAATCTCGTGTTAATTAGGTACATTGATGAGCAACAGAAGCTTGAGTAATTATAGGAGAGATTGCTGTTAATTAATACCGTGGAAATGAAATTAGAGGTGATGGTAATAATAATAGTAATAATTGTAATTAGTAAGGAAGCCCCTGTGAAGTGAACAGTTGTGAACTGTAACCAGGTTTTGCTTTATGATGTTGTGGTATTTGGCCTATGTTTCTTGTATGTATGAAGCAGTAGAACAAACTGCATTAAGCATTTCCCCATGCACTCAAACTATGGAGCTAAAACAGTGTTTTTACAAGATTTGTGTATAAAAAATATTTGCAAACATCTCATATTTGTGGATTCTTCCATGTGCATTTGTGAATATTGTGTGAAATATGTGGATTCTTTTTCGTGGATTTGTAATTTTTTGTTCAACTTGAGACTCTTTTTCCACACGGATGATTCACAAATATGACCAGATTGAATTAGTTCTTGTGGAAAGGACTAATGGTATCTAATTATGATGTAAGAATAGGGCTGGGTATCATTCAAAATTTATTGATACTGGTCCTTATACCTTAACTTCCATTGCAGTTCCTACTTTTTCCTATTTCAATTTTGTAAAATTAAATTACACATTATGGTACAATTCTTAAGTTTTATTTTCAGCTTCTTGGCATTTTCACACACTCAAGGCAGTTTCATAATATAAAAATATAAACCTATTTACCACTATGTGGTTTAACTTGTCTGTTTCAATTCTTTAGTTTTATGTTTCAATGCCTTGGTATTTTTCCACACAAATCAGTTTTACGACATAAGCATCAAAATACAACACACACACACACGAACCCCGTCTCTGAGCATTATAATAATTTAACACCCCTTTTGGCAGTAGTGAAGATAACTTATATGGTAAAAAGAGAGGGGTGGGGTGTGAGCTTATCAACAACTACCAAAATAAAATACTAAGTATAGTAAAATACCTCTACTAACTTGACCCTATGGTTGTTGAAGGTGCAGCAGTAAGTCAGGAGAGTCTTAAGTCAGGTTAGAGTGCTCTTTTTAACTACTGGCAAATAGAAACTTTTATTCTCTTAAATGATAAGAAATTATGTTAAATTAACTAACAAATTACAAACAGAAAACAAACAAGTATATATCCATAAACTCAATTCAGCACCAATGATTTCTTAGATAATAAGCACCATGAAATCATATGTAGATCTCTGCCCCATGTTTAAAATTTAATAATAATACAAAACCCATAGTTTTGCTCTAGTTGCAAGCCTGTTTGTGGGTCGGGTTTGTCGAGGCCAAAGCTCAGCTGGTTTGTTCAACTGAGTTAGTTGAACTGTCACAGTACCTGCAGGGTGCAACTTTCTGAGCATCCAACACTTGTACTAATGATTAATTTTGATTCTGACAGGAAGATGCAAGCCAGAGGAGCTCACTGAGTGTCTCCAATAGCACTGAGCACTATCTCGTTTACATTGGAGAACCTTCAATAATGCAGACTGCACTAGCAGCAATATTACCAACTTACATTAAACTCCTGTTGTTTCAATGTAATTCCTATGTGTGCATTAAACTACAAACAGCACAACTCCAATTTTGGCTTAATAACAGAATAATTACTGATGCTATAAGGCAATTGCTTTGGTAATACAATCTACAGTGGATAGCCATAGATTTTCCCAAAATCCTGCTCTTTCCCTTCTTAGATATATACACTCCCCTCTTCATAGAAACCTCAGACTTAAAGACAGGGCAAGCCTAAGTGGACAACCAGTCAAACTGAAAATAAAACTACTTTGCTGGTAAGCACATACTAATTTTTTTGCCTCTGCATTTCAAACTAACGTTAAGATTATTAATAAAATTTAAATGGGGAATAGCACAATTTTCACTATAACTGCAGAGTTCAACGCTGGGTTACAGTAAGCATGCTGCGTGCTTATTAGCTCACTGATGCTGGAGTCGCTCCTTATAGGTGCTGAAATTTGGTACTGAATGACAAGGCATTATTTGATACGATCAATAGTATCTAAGCAATTTGGTTGGTGACATGAATATATCAAAGTATGGTACACAGACCTATATAAGTATCATTCCATGACACCTGCCTTCTATTAGCACACAGTTTATCATGTTCTTTGAACCTAAATGAAATGTTTTGTCAAATTAGCTCGCTCGGCTAATGACTGCTCTCTTGTGAAGTACTATGTTGAGGAATGATACGATTGAATTGCCTGTACGTTTGAACTGATGTATGAGGATGTATTCAACCTAGTTGACATAGATAATTTCAAATAGTAGCAGTGACATTTTGAGTGCACCCTTTGAAGGAGCCCTAGCTAAGTTAATAAATGTTAAAAGTAGCTTTTCCTTTAAAGCATATTCAGTTTTAGGCATTACAGAACCAGCCTGTGGTAACCAGAGGACTGCAGTGTTGTTCGCATTTTCTTAATTTCTGTTTTTTAGATTTGATGTGGGTCTTGCTGTAAGAGGTGTAAAACTCCTTGTGTTTGAGGTAATATATTTACAGTGGGCATTTCTTAATAAACCTGTTAGTAGGATGATCGCTACTTCAAAGCCTGCTCGAGCTTTTCTGGTTCACTTAACTGGCTTCAAAGTACACCACCTAGTTAAATGTTGCAGTGTTGGGTCAGAAGGTTTCAATATGTTTCTGTAGTTTGTTAGACCTAATTACCTCAGTCTCTTGCACCTTGTTTTCTTGCACCTTAATCCCACTTCCCTATAAACTGCTGTAACAAGAGAATTTCCCCACTGTGGGATCAGTAAAATTCAATCTAATCTAATCTAATCTAATCTAATCTAATAATAATAATAATAATAATAATAATAATAATAATAAATACATTGAGATATCTCTGGAGCCTTATAAAAATATGAGCACTGCAAAATGACTTTTTAATTACAACCGTATGTCTGATCAGATATGTTAGGCATATTGGACACGCGGGTGAAATATGGCGAGTAAAACGTCATACACAGCTGCTTTAAATTGAAGCTAATTGCACTGGCTGAGGAGAAAGTAAAACATTTTGCTGCAAAGTTTTTAATGTTCACTGTCAGCGAGTTCAAGATTGGTGCCAAAACAAGACACGATTACAAAACGCACCTATTAGAGCGGGTGCGTTAATTAGGAGAAATATGGTATACACATGCACACGCACACACGCACGCGCACGTACATACATGCACACACACACACGTTTGAATACCTTCTTTTAAAACTGAATGCTACTTGATTTTCATATAACTAAGTTATGACAAAATAAAGCAGATGCATGTTATTTAAAATGACACAATAATTAACATTCTATAATACATACAACAGCTGTTATCTAAACACTGAATTTAATACAGGCTCAAGGTATATAATTATATACTATAATTAAGTGCTGTTAATTCCACGAGAGTGAGATCAATCCACTCATATTTGTGAAACGCCGTTAAATTAATGTTTATTTGTGTATATTGCATGCCTTTCATGCATTTATGACTTTCTAAATATCTGTGGATTTTACGTTTATATTTGTGAAACTGTTTGAAACAGTTTTATCTCCATATTCAAGGCACTGACTGCTGTGTACAGTGTGTGGTGCTGTCCTGGTGGCCCAACAAAGGTAGCCCTGATTTTTAACAGCAGGGTGTGAAGCACTGGATCAGGCTCTGATTGACAATCATAGACAGCATGCCTCCCTCTCACATGAAGTGATTGCATGAAACATCCTGTTTCCACCCACTTTTTTCATGACCGGCCTCACCTTCCCTCAGTCTCCCTTTTTATTTGACCTTTCCATTTCAGAACCCAGGAATGGGCTCTGATTGTACGAGAAAGGGTAGATAGATGTGGATACTACCACAGGTCTAACAGGCTCAGAACTATTGTGTCGTACTGACAAAGCCCAACTGGGAAATGAATCTACAGTTTAGCGATGCTGATACCTGGGACAAAACTAGAATCTGGACCTGCACCTAGACTTGGCCTTGAATCAGGATCTTCATGTTTCTATGAATGGTATGACTTAAATGAGTACATAAACTACAATGTGTAGAACCTGTAATGGACCAGTTGTCATGACAACAGCATACTGTCTGACCATTCCATAAAACTTAGTGAGTTTCATTATTGCTGCCATCCCACACGTGCACACACACACACACAGACACACACACACACCTCCCCCCAGCTGTGCTCAGTTTTGTGAGTTGGCCTGCCTGTCTGCAGGTCTGCTTTTCATCTCATTTATTTAACAGCTTAATTCTGAAACAAAACAGAGAACAATTATTTGTAATTTGTACAGATGTTCAGTTCTAAAAATTTTGGTTTGGTTTCAGTTGTGGTTGGTTTTCAGCCTGAAACTTGGATTTTCAGGTTCAGGTTTTAGCTGATACATTTCAGCCAAAAACCTATTTACATTCAACAGAAATGCTAAACTTTTACATCTTAAAATACTGGTGCAGGACCAGTCTTGCTGCACCTGAATACCCGTTACTTTGTGTTTAGAGAAAACGGCAAAATGCTTTCACCAAGATGTAAAACATATGTAACCATTATGCATTGTTTATAAATAAAACATTAATCAATTACAAATAGTACATTAAATACTGTAACTGCAGTAAACATTTAGTATTTGTCTTTCTCACACATAAAATGCAAAAACTATACAATAAATGGCATTCTATGGGTAGAAGAAAAATACCAAAATCAGTACTTAACGGTAGACTGGTATGTAAATGAATAATAATTAATCCCTTATTAGTCCTGCAACAGGGAAATTCATTTTCTGCCTTTAACCATATCCTGAGGGGAACAGTGGGTATCCATTATTTGGCACTCAGGGAGCTAACACAGCAAGTGCTGCTCAGGGGCACACTTGATGACTGAGGCAGGACTGAAACCGGGAGACTTTGGCATCCCAGTCTGATGGTCTACCCATTGAGCCACCGAAAAGCTGTATGTACTGCAACACGTTTTTGTTTACCGAAAAAACATGTATGTGGTGTGCGGCACTGATAATAATGTTATTAGGCCTAATGATATTATGTCTCTTCTATTGTGAGTGTTATGATAATTAAACCTTGCAGAAAATATTTTTGACTTAATATTACAGGGTTTTTAGTAAATGACTTGCTAGATCTGCTGAGATCCGTGTACAGTCGGTTCGGTTTTACTCCGACTTTATGTTTGGTGTCACAACCACTACCGAAATCGAATCGTTATTTCCAGAACCAACCCATCACTAATAAATAGCTACTAAATTCTTTACAGACAAATCTGCACATTAACAATATTCAATATCCGAGATAACCAACCTACTGTTCGTAGTGTCTGTGAACAAGTCACATGCTAAAAACTTTATAGCAGCACGCTTTGTTACTTCACAGTAGCTCGCCTTGTCACGAACGGAAGAATACCAGGCATTTTTTCTTCTTGTTTTCTTACGAAATTACTCACTGATGTAGTTCACTAGCTTATGCATGCGTACATTTTAACAAGTTTATAATTTCACACCATTTTTACATGGTGCTGAAGCAACTGTGTTTAATTGTTTTTAATGACTCTCTTAGCTGTTTGAGTGTGACCCTTTTTTCCTGTTGGGGGTTAAAGCTGGTGGGTACCAGTGACTTTGTGTGAATTGTGTGATGTCAGGCTGTATTACAGTCTATGTTTAATCTTTATAAAACACTTTGCTTGGAGAGCAGTCTCCTGAGCAGTGATGCTGGATTAGACAACAGCTGTGTTGCCCTTGGCAACCGTGTCAGATCATTTCGGAGGTAAAAAGTGTGGAACGATACAGAATTGAGATCGCAGTGTGCATGCAGGCCACAGTCCTGCTTCTCTTAAGTGGCAGTTCCACTTAAACAGAATCTCCTTAGCATTCCAGCTTTCTAATTGGTTAATAATTTGCTGTCACATTTGAGGTCAAAGTTCATATGTGCTCCCTAGGAAATCTCTTTATTGTCAGTGAGAGTGGAAGAGTAGGTGGGAGGGAGCTTAGTCCGTGGTGGCAGCTGGTGTGGTGGGCTTATTAGAATGGTGTGGGTAAACAGTAGAGCCATTTACAGCTTTGATCCCAAGGATTAGCGTCACCCAGCAGACTGCACGGCTGCCCTGTGGAAAACAAGCCTGGCTGCAAGGCAGCTGTTCCGCTCGCGCAGCAGGTGGGGGAATTTGTGGCGTGTACGTTAAACAGTAGGGTGGGGCCCTCATCTGAGAGAGCCCCTCTCCGTCTCCACCCCAAACAGGATGCTTTTGAGCTTGCTGCTAAATGTTTCCTTATTTAAATATTAGTAATTAAGCAATATTAACAATTAGGATGTTTTTTGGTTTTTTAGCTGCATAGTGAAAGAACTGATCTTGTGACTGGAAGGTCGAAGGTCCAACAGATTTAACGGAGATAAGCAACAGCAACAAAAATAAAATTCTTTTGTAATCTGCAGGTCTTCCTGACAACAACCAGAAACAATAAAGTGCTGTGTGTGTCACCAGGAAGTCTATAGTTAGCCTGTTTTGCCTGGCTGTGGCCTTCAAGTTCCGGTGTGTGTCCAGGAAAGTGTGTGTGTGTGTGTGTGTGTGTGTGTGTGTGTGTGTGTGTGAGAGAGAGAGAGAGAGATAGAGATAGAGGGAGTATGTGTGTGTGGGTACGTGTGTACTGTTTTTCCAGCTGACCTGTATGTACCCCTGCTCCCTGACCTGTAATGTGCGTATACGTGTCTGATTGTGTGCGTGCTTTTCCAGCTGACCTGTATGTACCACCTCTGCCAGTCCTATAGTGTCTACGCTTGTGTGTGTGTGTGTGTGTGTGTGTGTGTGTGTGTTTGTGTATACTATTGTTCCAGCTCATTTGTATGTTCCACTACTCCCTGCCCTGTAATGTGTGTGTCTATACTACTGTTCCACCTGATCTGTACGTACCACTACTCACTGTCCTATAATGGCTGCTCCTATACTCGTTGTTTCCTTTGGCTAAAAGAGGCAGCGAACCGGCTGTTTCCACCTCCATTTCATCTGACCTCAGGCATCTCTCTGGGAATGGTGCTCTCCCCCATGGGCATCAGAATGGGTCTTAATGACTTTCTCTTTTGTAAGGGAGGAGGCCGGAGGCTTTATTTGTTGGTTGAGTGCAGTGGCTGCTCTTATACACAACATCTTGTCTCTGGGGGTCTCTTGTGCATGGTCAGCTGGGGACAGAGCAGTATAACTCTTTGTCAGCACTGGGAGAATCTGTCCTGCATCCTGCCCCTTTCTTTGTGCTGCTAATAGCATTTATTTATTTTTAAATAAAGGATCCCAACATGGTAAAACATTGCTAGTCAGTGCAGGGTCCTTTATTTCAGTGAATACCTGCATACTTTTAGAGCATGGGTAAGCTCTGGTTTTGTTTTTTTTTTCCTTTGTCCTCCAAGGAGGTTGGTGGGTGCCTTGGGAAGCATTAGGCAGATCCAATGTGTATGGATCACTCCACTAATGGCTGTGCAGCCATTTCCAAGGTTCACTCTGCCTGCCCATAAACGTGCAGCAGCTTCTCTCTTTGTTACTGTTTCATTATTTCTATGTTGGACTAGATGTAAAACCACTGACTATAAATGATTCTGAAATGTTTCATATGTGCTTTTTATGAGTACAACAGAGTATCCCACCTTGAGATCGCTGATGCTGATGAGGCTGCTTTCAACAGTAACTGAATCAGCTATACAAAGGTTTGCACCTGTTATACACATTGGCATATGAAAAATGACAGGATCTGCTGGATTTGAGGATTGGAACACCATTGAACAGGAGGTTCAGGATATGGGCTACCCTGTTGGACCTGCCCTGGGAACGTTAAGGTGTGGTGACAACACTTCCTATGGTGCTTATTGCAAATGTTGCTGAGGGACACAGGGAACCTGGGTGTACTCAGTGCGGATTATCTTGTGTGACTTTGTCCAGCATTAAACATGTGGAGTTTTACTAGTAAGGGGCAAGAACTGGGAGTATGAGGCACTTTCTTCAGTGTTAACAAAGGCCTTTCCTGTGTTGCTTACTGTTTCAATACGCAAGGGCAGGCCCAAGGCCCCTGTTTATTGTGACCCCCAGTGTTGTTGACACAGCTGCCAGGGCCTGGCATCTGAACTGAACCACAAGACTCGAGGGTTCCCACGATGGCAGCACGGATACGCTCAGAGACTCCTTTGGCCAGGGTATCACATGATAGATAACTGCCTGGCCCTGGGAGTGAGTGTTAAGGTCTTTGCTGGGTGGACCCGCCTCTCGAAGACTGACATGCAGAAAAAAGAAACCAAAAATTTACATGAGATAAAGGCAACTGGGCTGCCTGATAGTGTTGTTGTTACTTTCATATGTTTACCATGAGTGTAGTGGTATGATTATAGCTTGTGTGATGTTCAGACTTCAGACTACACGGGCATCGTCCTTTGTATGTGAATCTCTTCCTGCAGTCCCCTTACTTGAGGCACTTGCCTTATTTTTAGAGTGTCAGGTGATAATCCTGCACATTGCTGGAAATGGCACAGCCATCAATGGGAGAGAGTGGCCTTATGTGACAATTGACAAAAATGGCTCAAAATGATTGTGGGCGCAGTGGTAAAATTGGAATTGGATCACCCTGGGTGTTAAAAATGTTCATTATCTATGCACTTTTCCTTGTGGGGTTTATTTATCATTTTCCTTTTGGCAGCAGATATAATGCCACACCCTGTCGTAGGAGCAGTACTAGTATGGTGTTTTAAACATTAATGACAATGAACAAACCCTGAGAGGTATATAAAGTTTTTATGTTGTGTAAACTACTCTGTGTATAATGCTGAGAGAATAAATTATGTAGCAGTGTACTTTATGTGAGAGATGATAGTGTGGCACTGCTGGGCACTGGACGTGTCTTCTGAAGACTTTCACAGATTATGTTGCATCATGGATTAGAACTGCCATGTTTTTAAAATTATTCTTAGTCAATAATTTTGTCCAAAAGTGTGTGTTCTGTTCAAAGGTTCAACATCAGAGTCGTCCTGCTGCACAGATAATGTCTCCTGCAGTGTTGCAACTTTATGCTGATAAAAACCAATGCAAAGTTATCCCAGGTGCAGCTTTACAGAGGGATATTCTGTTCTGGGGGAAAGAGAGGGAGAAAGAGAAAGCAAAGGGAGGGGGGCTGTTGCTGAATACTTTCATGCCGAGATCGTCTGTTCAAGGCTTTCCCACAGTTAAGATGGCACTGGGCCCAGTGGCGTAAGAGGTGGAGTCCGTGTGGGAAGGGTTGTGGGGTGTGGTGGGTACTGCGGGCTATGAGAGATCCAGGGGCAGGCTGTAGCTACAGTGTGTACAGGGCTCAGGACATGCACAATACATGCAGTCTTGTACATACACATACCTCACTCATACTTATTCCTTGTTACCATGACGAAAGCACTTCTGTTTGTCCCTGCTGTTGCCCTCATCTCCAAAGAAGTCACTAGGTCCAAGGTCTGGTCAAACGCAGGTGTGCCGTGTGGGAGGCTGGGAGCTAAATCTGTCTGTGTGTTGGCTGCTGGATTTTATTACAGACACCTGACACTGTAGGTATGAATGAACTAAAGAAGAAGCTAAAGGGCAGGTCGGGACAGGGCAGGGGTGCCCACCTCAGCCCTGTGTTGTCCGAAATCTAACATGGAGGGGCAGTAGTGAACTGTGACAGGCAGTGAGCTGACAGCCATGTGGGACTCCACGTGGCCAGTGAGGTGACTTCTGCTCCCCATAAGGTGGGGCAGATGGAGAGGACAAGCAGGAGAAGCCCAGAAGAGTGGTGTGATACACTGCACATGTTGAAGCAGATTGCATTCTCAGTGCCTCAGTCATAAAGGCCCTCTGAGCTGTGTGTGTGTGTGTGTGTGTGTGTGTGTGTGTGTGTGTGTGTGTGTGTGTGTGTGTGTGTGAGTGTGTGAGATTTCTTTCTTCATTTTGCTTTCAGGGTAGGGGGCAGCAGCTAGGGGCAGTGGGACAGGAAGTGGGAGGTGAGAGGCCAGCTTGGTCCCAGGCTCATCCTCGTCACTGTGTCCTTATATGGGGCGGACTGCAAGTCCACTCAGGCAGTGTTTACAGGAGGAGCCATGGGGGGGTAGGAGCACAATGACAGACTCAGCCACATTACTAGCTGCCCACACGAACACTTCAGTTAAATGTAGCTAGGTAGCTGCAAAGATGAGTTCACCTTATTGCTTAAACTCACTGGAGAGCTGCATCTCTGTGATACAGGTAGTTTAAGTAACCTTCTCAGCAGTTTAAAACGGTTATTTGTCATAGGCAACAAGCCATTTACTTTGGTTTTAAGCCTGATCTCTGTTGTTGTTAACCCATCATCTGTATCAGGGATCTTCAGTTCCAGTCCTGCAAGGCTGGACTGTGTACACGTTTTTGTTTCAGCAAATTTCTACTTTTATTTGAACATTGCTGTGAAAGAAACACTGACATTCATTACTGTCAGTCCAGAAATTCTCAACAACCTTTTTTTTTTACTTCTCATACTTACTGATGTTGCTTTTAACATGTTGTTATTGTTATGATGTATTTTTCATCTTTTAATTCATTTCTTGTTAACAATCAATTAAGTCACCTCCCAATTAAACATTTTTGTCATTGGCACCTTTTTTGCTGTTCCTTAATGATTGCAATTTCAGTATAATTAATGATTACAGGTTAGAATTAAATGCCATGCTAAATTATCTAGACATTCTCTGCTCTGATTCTACAGTTAGAGTAACATTGTAATGTGTGATTTTTTTTTTGTTCAAAGAGCAAGTTTCTCACTTTGAACTTTCTACATCGTGTTATGCTAAAGCAAAATCACACTTGAGGTTGTACTGTTGTACTTGAATATCACACGGCTAGCATAGCTAGCTAGCTAAATAGCACAGCTATGATGCCGAAGACATCCTCTGTTGATGCCTATTCATAATTGAACTCTGGAAAAATTACCATCTTTTTCGGCTTAGTTCGATAAAATGTAGCATTGTTCTAGAGAGCAACAGTTAGCATAATTAACGATTATACAACAGTTCTACAAACACCATTTATAAGCTGACATTAATTAGCGACAACAGATTGTGTTATTACAGTTAGCATAATTAATTATTATTAGAATGCCTGTGAAAAGTGATACTTATTGTTAAACGTCCCAGTGCTGTTATCTTGTACTTATTTTCCCCTCTGAGGCGTTGGTTCAGCGGGGAACCTCAATTAGGTCCTTGTCAATTAACAGATGCAAAAGATCACAAAAAATTAAGAGAAGCAACAATAACATTGATATTTAATTAAGACGGTGAAATCAAAGTAAATGGCTTGGTTGGAAAAAACCTGCACCCATTTGGTCCTCCAGGACTGTAGTTTAAGATCCCTGATATGTATTATTTGCTATAAACTGTGTTGTTAGTGCCTTTTAAGAAGGCGAGTGTGAGTGGGGAGGCAGAGTTTGCATGACTTGGCTTCATCTTATTGGGTGAGTCTTTGCCTAAAGGTCCATAGAACAACTTGCAGACCAAAAGGCCCCCACAGTTTGCCACCAATTGTTCTAAGAGAAATTTTCCAGACATCAGTCTACTTGACGGTGTCCATGGTGACCTGCCTGCGTTTACTGACAATTGTTTAACTTGCATTTCCAGCCAGCTCCAAATACAACCCCTATTCAAGAGAACATTGTAAGATTATTCATATACCTGACATCCGGAGGACCTTGGAGCACCTCTGTGCAGCTTGGCCACCTGCCTGGTCTATGATAAGACAAAATGCTTCCCATGAAGTCAGCATTAATGCACAAGGTTGCATTTTCTTGGGCCTTCACTTCTTTTTTTGTAGCATATACTGCATTTCTTGTTTGAAACTCAACTGATTTGACATTTTCTTCAGGTGTTTCTTACATGCCTTTTGGACACACTTGCAAATGACCCCTAGGGGTCCTGTGGTTGCGAAGCATTTTTCACAGGAACTCTCTTTGCTGGTGTGAAGCCAAAATGTTTGCATATATGTGGGATTCTTCATTTCTCCGACTGTGAAAGTATCACTGTGTATTTCACTCAGAGTTTGTTACTTCATGGTCATACACAGTACTCACTTGGGTGTGATGTCCAGGTCAGCTGACTGCAGCATACATACAGTGGGAACGGAGTCAGGAAGTTCTTCTCTTCTTCAAGACACCTGCAGCTCCATCAACCCTCAGCTCCAGAGCTCTATCACCAAAATTTTTCAAATCCTGACAATGTAAACTGTTTTAAACCTAAATTGGCTGCGAGTCTTTTATATACTTTGTAAATTATGAATGAGAACTTATGTTCCTGGTTTAACCCAAAAGCTGGAGCAGAGCAGCAACTGCTGCACAGACAGTGGGCTGTTCTCTTTTGGCTCTCAGCACTTTTCTCTTGCACCTGTGGAGAGGTTCAAACACAAGTTCACGTGAAGACTTTAAAATTCATTTCTAGGCTTTGCATGTATTTGAGTACATCTTGATACCTTTGATGTTTGTGAATTGTGAGTTTGTGTGTGACAGCGTTTTGGTTTTGTTCACTATACAGGCAGTCATAAGGACTGTAGACACCAGGGATCATCTGTGCAAGGTTAACTTTCAGGATCTGTTAGTAGAGGAAGAGTGGAATGATGCCTCATCAGGGAGTGGTGTTACAGGCTATAATGTCACAGCAGCAGCAGTTGCTACAGGCTGTGATAATTGTAACACATATAAGTAAAACATAGAGCCAGCAGAGACCAGCCCTTCTGTCTTTGGACATGATGTTGTCTCTTTCCCTAAGGGAGACACTGTTCTCCAGGGATCTAAGCTCTTGTCTATTTTGGTCTTTTTGTCCAAAAATGGCAGGTTTCCTGGGCCATGTATTCATTCGTGCAGTCTTAGGGCTGGTTTATACTCAACTGAAGGCAATCTTGGCAATTTGTGTGCATCCATGAGAGGTTCGCCTTGTATATCTAGCATTGATTTGATACATCCAAAAATAAATGCGATGCATACTCAAGCTGCAATACCAACAAAAATTGTGGAGCAGTATTGCCAGTTTTGGGTGTGACATTAACAGTGCAGTTGCTTGTCAAGAAGGTGTAATTATAACATGGAGATTTTTACAGTTCTGCTGAGTTTACACTTGCAAGAGAGGCTTTGTAGATTATATAAAGTGGAAAAAGTATTCTAGCTAATTTAAGAATGCATATTAAGGCACATGTAAAATATGGTACCATATCTAATTACAGAACATACACTCTAGTAATGGGATAAATTGATGGATGAACTGTACATTTTTTTAGATGTTTTTTAATTTTGATGTTTTTATGTTACTAAATGAATGTTGCTCGTGCACATTGTGTTAAGTCTTTCGTGATGATACCACTGTTCATCTGTACATGTACATTTGTTAATCACCAGTAAGGGAAAAATATACATATCGAGGTGGTGAGGAATTCAAGTTTAAAATGTATCGTCACCTCTCCACAGCAATTAGTAAAATCATCAGATTAGCTGTCGTGAAATCAGCAACATATAGAAAGTATACACATGGAAAAAATAAATCCATGTACAGTTTCTTACACTTGTCCAGTAAGAAAATGTACATGGATTTGTTTCAGTAAGACAAGCATTTTGCCCATAAATAATAAATTATTTAGAAGTAAAACTTCTAAACTTGGAGAAATTTAAGTATCTTGTTCATGAGTGAGGGAAGGATGGAGCGTGAGATTGACAGACGGATCGGTGCAGTGGCAGCAGCCATGCGGTCGATGTACAGGCCTGTTGTGGCAAAGAAGGAGCTGAGCCGAAAGGCAAAGCTCTCAATTTACCGGTTAATCTACATTTCTACTCTCACCTATGGTCATGAGCTTTAGGTCATGACCGAAAGAACAAGGTCTCGGATACAAGCGGCCAAAATGAGTTTCCTCTGCAGGGTGGCTGGACGCACCCTTAGAGATAGGGTGAGAAGCTTGGTCACTAGAGAGGAGCTCGGAGTAGAGCAGCTGCTCCTTCACATCGAGAAGAACTAGTTGAGGTGGCTTGGGCATCTGTTTTGGATGCCTCTGGGACGCCTTCCTGGGGAGGTATTCTGGACATGTCCCACTGGGAAGAGGCCCTGGGGAACACCCAGGAGACTTTGGAGGGACCACGTCTCCCGGCTGGCCTGGGAATGCCTCGGTGTTCCCCTGAAAGAGCTGGAGGGGGTGTCTGGGGAGAGGGAAGTCTGGGCGTCTCTGCTTAGACTGCTGCCCCCGTGACCTAGTCCCAGATAAGTGGTAGAAGATGGATGGATAGATGGATGGATGGATAATTTTATGTGCTGGTGGAGTGTTTCTGTGTTATTGTGCTGTTTTGAACAGGTGCTTTAGAGCATCTTTGTTGTGCAGAAGGCCAGGCGTAGCAGAAGAATAGCTACGTTCAAGTTTAGTGATTACACAGCTATTGTAATACTGAACAGTGTAAGCTTCATATGCCCTTGGGGTGGCACCAGTTCACCTTTAACCTCCCAGTTATTTTTTCTTGTAGGTATCCAAAGAAGGATTTCATTCTACTATTGTCTTTTGTATTTTTGCTTTCTTCAGGCCTTCTTCCTTCTCTTAATACTGTAAAACTATTATGCTTGTTGTTTGAAATTTGCTGGGAAGAGAGTTACAGTATATGCTGATATGATATATAAGCTGAGTTAAACTACATTTCCATACTTTGTACCATGACCAGTGTTGTCACCAGGTTTTACAGTCTGTTGGTTTGAAATAGTTTAACATTAAGATTACTCAAATGTGGTTAGGTAGAATCATGGACAAACATCCTTCCAGAAGTGGAAGGTTCTCTGGAGGTCTGTATCTTGGTTTCAGATTCTTTTTTATGCATATGGGCAGCTGCAGTATGCTTCCCTCTGCCCTTTCACCTTAGTTTGGTGATGGTGGTACCGCAGACTGGATAGTTTAAAGCCTGAACACGATATGATTAAAGCAACCCAGATGCCACTCTCATTTCGTCGTGGGGTGCCTACTAGAACTCCTTCAGTAAAGGTGGATCATCCTGGTGGTGGAGACGCCTTCAGAATGGGGATGTTCGCTTTATGTGCTTTTGCCCTGACACTGGGGACTTGTCTAGAGTGTGAATGGATTAGAAATGGCACAGGGTGTAACAGCATGGGGTGCTTCAGAATCCTGAGAAGGCATAAGTGCTGTAGAGTGTGTGTACAAGTGAGAGATCCATGCACTGGTGGAGTACTTGGAGTGAGGGATGGATTGAGGGGTGCAGAGAGACCCTTGACCTCTGGTGACATGCCTGGCATGCCTCTCGTTCCCATGGTACACAGACATGCTGATTTTAAGCGAGTCTGCCATGTGTGCCAGATACTGCTCGTGTAGTCTGACCGTGTGTAACGTGCAACAGACGGGAAGCACACGCCCTTGCACCTGAACATCGGTACGTGGTCTTCCTCAGCCCACGTCGCTTGTTTGCATACGTGCTGTCTATCTCTGTCTCTTATCTTAGGGAGATAAATTTCCACCTAGCTGTTGACCAATAAATAAATAAGACCAGTAAACTATAAATGAGATAAACAGTCATTCCTCCCACTGTATTTGAGAGAAGCAAATGTGTCTATAAGATAAATAAAGCAAAGGTCGCAGGTCATGCTGTCAACTAATACACTTCTTGAGTTGTTAGCTGATGATAACAATACTCGTGTGAGTTTCTCTTGCATCCAGTGCCAGCTTTGATAACTGGCTCTTCTTACCTCAATCATGTGCCAAAAGGCTGAACTTTGTGCACACCTCCACCTTTATTCACTCTGGGCCGTTCTCTGTCCTACCGCATGCCCTGATAGCTTGTTCCTTTGATGCCTGGATTCTCTTTCAGAAAGTGAGTGGTGTCTTTCACTTAATGACAGGTTTCATCCTCTCTTCTCAGTCTCATGTTTAAATAGTGTGATGCAGGGTCTTCTAATATCATCTCTTTCACTCCATGAGTGGTTTGACCCCCCCACACACACACACACAAATAAACCTGCTTTAGTGTAAACATGTTGCAACATACCTTGTCGGGGCCAGCTGTGGGAATGTCGGCAGGTGTCTGTCCAGTGCTGTGTGCGGGTAAAGGTTTAGAAGATGCCCAAGGTCAGGACACCTCACGGTTGTCACTTTTGTAGAAAATCTGAATACCTTGGCCAGTGCTACTCTTCATGAATCTGTCCTGTTATCCATCCATGGCACAAAATTGGACAAAGTGGAGTCGGTCAGTGGAGTACTGTTGTTTTCTGTTTGTTCTGCATGGATTTAGTAGACTGTGTCCTGGCTCTCTATTGGGTCCTTGGGATCTGTGCTGGGTGTATACCGTGTCTGTAGTTGTTCTGTGCTGTCTCTGTGTACATTCTGGACTGTACCTTTTTGATATCTGAATTTGGTATATGGTCTGGATGGGACGTGTACTTGATTTGTATAGTACTTTTTTGAGCAAGGTTTGACCTTGGACGTTTCAGTGGTTTGTACTTGTTTTAATCAGTTGGACATTTCTGTGGATGGTACTTGTTTTGAGTAGGGTCTGTGGTTAGACATTCTGTTGATCGTACTTGTTATGAGCAGGGCGATTTGTGCTTGCTGACTAATTGGTGCTGCTAGTGCTGTGCTGCTCCTATTGCTGCAAGCCCACAGCAGGCTGACAGGTCCCCTCTGAGGCATTGGTTCAGCAGGGATCCTGAGTTAACTAGGCCACTGTGAGGCTGTTCTTCCCAGTGGAACAATTCAGACCATTTTCCCTCACAGCTGAGTTCCTTTTTGTGAGCACAGCACAGGGCCATTCCTCAGCCACCAGGGCCATTTTTTCACTAACTGAGCCTGAGGGAGTCCCAGAAGCACAAACTTGTGCTATGTGTTTTCTGCTTCACCTGTTGTCCTGCACACATAATGTACACTCCCTTCTCATTACCCATAATCCACAGTGTATTTGCACAAGAGACATAGTATCTTAAGGGATGGAATTTGTTATGCAAATTTAATCACTTGAATTTTTGTCTGTCATATATGAGTATATGCAGCTTTTCTGCACAGGTATATTTTGTTCTTTGTACAGATTTGATATGTGTGTTTGACCTTGTATGTGAAGGTCAAAGACTTGTGTGTAGTGTTCCCTGGGTTAAATTCCAATTTTACTTATCTGTTTGTGTCATCACAGGTGAAGATTGTGTGTGTGTGTGTGTGTGTGTGTGTGTGTGTGTGTGTGTGTGTGTGTGCGTGCGCACAAGTGGGTGCATGTCCCTTTGCATGTGCACATGTTTTCTTTATGGGTTGAAGACATGTGCCTTATATTTGTGCGCATGCCTCAGGGATGAAGACCTATCTGATCTCAGGGAGGAAGATGGACAGCACTCAGTACAGCTACTCCCACTCCACACTGGCTGTACGAGACCCTGGGGACACCGGGCCGGACCCTACCACACACCCCCACACCCCAAACATCAGTCCGCCCACTCCTGATGCCTTCCCACACAGACCCCATGACAAAGGAAAGGTTGGTCAGAGATGGATGGGAGTGGGTGTATGTTTCAGAGAAAGGTGGGGGGTGTGGCTTGCATACATGCATCTTGTCTGAAAAACCTGATACATAATGACACAAATATGTGCAGATCCAGATGTCCACCCAGCTCTCAAATCCATTTCTTGACATGGGAAAGACACCTCAACTAACGTAGCAGCAGTGTTACCTGTGTCTGACCCCTAGTGGCATTATTCTGAACTTTCAGATCATCAGACTATGAATGTACTGCTCTGTACTTGACAAAGAGCAGCACCAAACAGCTGGCCTATAGGGAATGGAATGACTGGAAATGGATCTCTGTTAACCATTTGCCAAAGAAACTCTAATGCCTTTTCAGAATGTGACTATGGGCTATGTTATATTTAGCTATTTCGGCAGATGAATAATTTTTATTACCATGACTCAGTTTAAATAGCTTTTTCCAGGATAAAACTGCACTTTGGACTATAGTCAGAGATGTCATCAAGTTTGTATAATTTATTCTCTATTGTCAGGTGCTGTATATGCACACTAAGAGTATAGTTTTGCATGAACAAGTAAAATGTTAAACTTGTATCATTCATCCTAAACTGGTGTTTGTCACTGTAAGTCTGTTCTAACAGATTATAAATTCTTTTTTGGGGCTGTTTTTTCCTTTTTGAAGTTTACATGCACCCCATTGGAAATGATAAAAGTTCCCAAAGCTGTATTCAGGCTGGTAAAAGATGGTGCTGTATTGTTCACCATAAAACAGCTTGCCTATAGAGGTATGTTTATATTTCCTGAAATCTTTCCAGCACTTTCAGTCACCTTTTTCTGCTCTTGCAGTCTGAGTTCTGCTTTCTGGGGCCCCCTCTCCACCTGGTTGTACCATTATACCAGAACTCACCTCCCCTTCCTTGCTCCCTCCAGCTTGCCTTTGGTGGAGGGATGACACCCAGAGAAGATCGAACACCAGAGGGCAGGGCCGTGAGGAATGGGCGTCAGGATGAGCACAAGGCCTGTGCAGACAAGGTTCTCCACATGCGCACTTCACTAAGATCACTAAACACTACTGATCAGTTGGTAAAGGAGACTTGGATGCCCACAGTGATCATGCACTGCCGAACCTCCAACCGGTTTAACTTGCTTCCCATTGGTTAAAAAATTAGTGACTGACACCTCACAGTAACTCCACTCACTGTTAAAGACTAGTTTTTCTTAATCGTTTTTGAACATCCATTCCTACTGAGGTTACAGAACCATGTGATCTACTTGTTTAACAGTCTCTCCTTTGGTGGCTACTCTGTGACTCACCTGGCTGCATCCCCACATACTTCCACCCAAGGTCCTCCAAGACCAGAGCCCCAGGACCCTGAATGGTCTGCTGAACCCCTCCAGGGAAGAGGCAGTGGGAGGCAGCTGGACCTCGCTTACTGACCCAGTGCCAGACAAGGGGAAGGCAGGAGGTCTAGCAGGCACCGCAGATCGCTCCACCCTCATACCGCTGCGTGCCAAGAGCTTCCGGGAACGGAGCGACGTACACTTTGTTGATGTCATCAAGGGGGACAGGTAGGCCTGCTGGATGTGGCTGTGTTTCTCTAAGTCTCTGCATTAGAGAAAAGAGACATGATGTCTCTTACCTGATCTCTGACCTCTAGCCTGATGAAGGAGTACTTCTTCAAGCCCCCGATTAACAAGCTACGCCTTAGCTTCCTGGAGCCGTCCCTGGAGTCAGCCTACAGGAGCAGCTACCAGGTGGAGGTGGGTGCTTGTTTTACGCTCTGCCAGTTTTGAAACTGCATCTTAAATACTCTATCGACTATTAGTTCTCTGGCATGAGAATATGCAGTGACACACACAGACAACCAGATTTTTTCAGGTACACAGCAAAGAAAATACCGCTACTACAGTAGCTAGCTATGACATGTGCCTGAGAACTCTGCCTGTCCTCTGCTGCCAAAGCGTGGTTATTACCTAGTTTTACACTGCAACAGCACCAGAATTTTTGGCACTTCAAGACAGTACTGCAGTCAGTGATGCTTCTTGTGTTTGTTTTCTACTGGCAAGAAAACTGGTTTTGTTAGTGACTAGCACTGTTTGGTATATTGCATGATATGGGAAATATGCATATCAGTAATTAGTAATATCAGTATAGTAATCAATAATATTTGTGTCAGTAGTATGTAATAATAACACTGTCTCGTACTTTTGCAAGTACTTTTCCTTTTCATGCCACCAAGATCTTGTTGAATCTCTTCTTCTGACCTTATTGCTATTGAAGCTTTGGTCTCTTCATTTAGCATATTTGCAAGGCAGGTTATTTGAATAACAAATCAGCAATAAAGACATTTGCCAGTTCCACCCCAAAGTTTCAATGTACCTAATGAGTTAGCCAGTTAGGGGCTCATTTATAAAATTTTTCGTACATTCTTGTGGGAAAAAAAAAAACACATGTAAGAAAAATGAAGTGTTCTGTGAAAAGTTAAAGTCAGATTTTTAAACCTTTTGTAAACTGAGCTACGCGTCGTACAATGTTATAAATCCAACTTATTGTAGAAACATTCATATCTGTTCGTGCTTTGGAAACTGTCCATTCTTACCTAGGGAATACTCATAATTGGCAATATAAATTTGCTATGCTTCTATATAAACCTGCGAACACTACTCCACACGGCACACAGGATAGGCAGGGTATAAATATGTTTCAGAATACCACTCAACCTGTTTTTGACAAAACCAATGGTGCGTTTTACCACTAAAGCACACCAGTCCATGTACCCCACTGAACTGGTGTTCCCCTTCGCTGCAGAAATCATGGAATGGGGTTAATAGTCAGCCCTGCAAATATATATATAATGTATATCACAAAGGCATCTTTATTCTATGATGGTGGTTTTATTGCAATGTGGTCATAGTCAACAACACAACAGAGTATAGTATATGTAAAGTCCATCCATAATCTTAACCACTTAGTCCTGGTGAGGGTCACAGGGAAGCCTGGAGCCCATCCCAGAGCAGGGCACCAACACTACAGGTAATTTGGACACACCAATCAACCTAACCTGCATGTCTTTGGGAGGAAACCGGAGAAAACCCACCAAGCACAGGGAGAACATGCAAACTCCACACACACAGACCCAAGGCGGGAATTGAACTCCAGGCCTGGAGGTGCGCGGCGACAGTGCTAACCACCACGCCACCGTGCCGCCATATGTAAAGTATTTATTCGCTTGACACAAATGCGGAATGTTGTATATCTGATTTGATAAAATTGTTTCTGTATTCATTAATGCACATTAAATCAACCAGTAAGTACATGCATATTAGAAACACATTTTATCAGAACTCTAGATGTCTTTTTTCTTCTACTTTCCTCTAGAATGTGTATACGACAGCTCTGGACAGTTCCTAAATGTGCAAACTTTTTCAAGAAGGTTTTCTTAAAATCCCAAAACCTTTGCATAAACATGCATGCCAACATTTCTTGTCTTTTTTGTTCATACAAAGTCTTTATAAATGATCCACCTGGTTTGGTCCTGTGGTACCAGTGCTGGTACTGGCCTAGAAATCAATGGGAAAAAGGGCAGTACTGACTTCTCAGTACCAAAGGTTCTGGTACCTGGTGCATTGGAAAAGTGTCTGTAGCCTTTTGGTGTACTGTACTCCAAACTGAATTAGTTTTAAAATAATGTTTGAGTTTTTTGGGATCAGGGCCTTTTTATTTGGCTGTTGATTTAGAGGTATTGTTATAACACTACCAAAATAACTGACCTTGGCAATTTCATACATTTTGACAAAAGTCCTGTTTTTTCTGGTGCAAGATGTAGGCTTTCACAGGACACATCTTGTTATGGGAGTTGTTGGTAACGTCCATGCAGTTATTTAACTTTGGCCCTTAACGTCCTTGATGTAATTCACTTTTTATATCAGCTGCTACCTTTTTTCAGTGAGTTTTCCACTCTGCACCAATCCATGAGAAACACAGTTTCACCTGCATCGTAGGGTCCATTGTACTTAGTGTAATGCAGAATCAGAATCAGATTTATTGCCAAGTATGTTTTCACATACAAAGAATTTGTTGTGGACAGAGAGATAGCAAAAAAACATTAAATACGAAAAGGTAGGAAGGGTAAGAAGTACTGCAAATAGATGATAGATATATTAAAATTTAAGAAAACAGTACAGCACATATGTTAAATAGTCAAAAAGACCAGTGTGCAAAAAAATAAATGATGTGGTTATAAATTGTAACTATAATGTGATGTCTATAAACCATTCCTGTATCCTTGTACCCATATTCAGTCAGGGTCTTTGTATTTGCGTGTGTTGAGTCTGACATTTCAGGTTTAAGGCCTGGAATTTGATTTTTAATCAGAAAGAGTTGGGTTCAAAACTCAGAAATGAATATGCACAAACCCCATTGATATCCTCAAAGGATTATATTTAAGTTTGTTTCCAGCTGCATTAATACCACAAACCATATTTTACTCAGGTGGAGACGCAGGCGGCTGTGCGCACCTTTGCCAGCCCCACGTTCAGCTCCTTCCTGGATGTGCTGCTGTCCTGTGTGGTCTTCCTGTCACTTGGGCTGGCCTGCTTCCTGCGCCCGCTACACAGAGGCGAGGTGCCCCCTCCAGCCGCCCTTCCGTTTGCTGCCTCCGCCGGCCTGCTGGAGGTCGTCTCGCTGGTGCTGTCCATCCGGTGAGCGAGTGAAGGAGGGAGGGGGTGGTGGGGTGGAACCGTAAACATAATGACTGAAATAGCGACACTGGTGAAGTGACTGGAAATGTGAACTTGCTGGTGGAAGGTGCCTTAAACAAGACAATTTTAGGTGCAAGAAATTTGTCTCATCAGGTGACAAGGATGAGATACTAATGATTGTTTTAGTTTGGTTTGTTTGTATGGCATGCAGTTCACAAACTGTTTCTGCAGAAATTATGCAAGACTTGACCATTACTTGTTAGTTGGAATGAAAATAGTTCATAGGATCTTCAAAGACGGAAAGAGCTCATCTTCTCACATGTGCCTCTCTTGCCTGCTTCGCCCATGCCATTGCAGCATGGCCTTCTACCTGGACAGTGTTCTGAGCTGCACCCGAGCCCTGCTCCGGTTTGTTTCTGGCTGGGTTCCTCGACACTTGATTGGGGCAGTCCTGGTGTCCCTGCCTGCAGCTTCTGTCTTTACACATATTGACTGCAGTCTTGAACTGCCCATACAGGTGAGAATGTAAATTAAAGACATGTTTACAGGTGAATGGACTTGTGAACGCAGGATATATAAGTGCCCGCAGTGTTAAACCTGTGCATACAGGTGAGTGGAAAACAATCTGGTGAGTCAACAGGTTAAATTGGGATATAAACCTAAGTATACTCTTAAATGAGATACGAAAATAGGCGAACAAATTACAAACTAATTCTGCTGTTAAATTTTGATACCTTGGTCAGTTTAAAGGTACTATGGCAGTTAATCTGTAATTTCAGAATTCGACTTTCAGATGCATATGTGATATATACTAGCTATAATCTTTGTGGTATTTTATACATGTAAATTTCATGCACAAGCTCCACACATCAACAGATGTGACCTGACTGGTGTGTGTTTGATAACTGTTTATGCATGTTTGGGTGTGTCCCTGTGTGTCCAGTTTGCCGTCTTCCTCTGTTGTGCCGCCATTGTGGCCATTGTCCACTATTGCAACTTCTGCCAGCTCAGCTTCTGGATGCGCTCGTGCCTGGCTACCACTGTGGGAGCTGTGCTGCTGGGCCTGCTGTACAGCCCCCTCTGCAGGACAGAGTGAGTTATTACACCACTGTTGACAAGTTTAATGTGCATCAATCTTTTTAAGATCTGTATGAATGGGAACATGTTATGCCCGCTCAGATTGCCTCTTTTGTTGTCCTTCTTGTTTTTTTGCTTTTAATGTTTATATATGCTGTATGGATTTACCTGTGTACATAGTGTTAAGATGTTTGTTCTACTTACAATTATACATTATGTTGCTTGGTTAAGATGTGCCTCATCATTATCTTGTTCATTGAGCACAAATAAAAGAAAAATTGCTGACACCCAGTCTTAGTTTCTTAGTTTTCACAATTTGTATGAACACACACGTGAATGAATAGTCAAGTACATAAGTGCTAACATTTAGCACAGAAACGTGTAGTGCTTGAGAACTTAATGACATTCATGCTTAAAGTGGGATATCCTGTTCAAATTATAATTAGATGATGCTTACTGGCTAATAACTGATCGAGTAGTTGAGCAATATGCATACATGGCATAGCTGGTGATATGTTGCCAATAGGTTTTGTAGGGTATCATTCATGGGCAGCAGTGGTTTAATAGTTTTACTGAAACTGTCCTGGAAGGCTGTTTTGTACAAAGTCTTACATTTTTGAAGAACACGAGCAGGTTTAAAAATCATAAATGTGACTATAAAAGTTACAAATTAAACTGTACCCATGCCCTCTCAGGATCAACAATGGGACCAGGCTGACCAAGGAGGCTGGCTTGGTGTTAGGGAACATGACCCGCGACCTGGTGGCATTAGAGGCTGTCCTTGCACTCTTCCTTCTGCTGCTGTTGGTCTGGTTCCTGAACCGCGAGCTGGAGGTGGGTTACCGGCTGCATTACCACGGTAATGTGGAAGCTGACCAGCACCGCATTAAGATCCAAACAATGCGGGATCAGGCCGACTGGCTCCTTGGCAACATCATCCCCCTCCACGTGGCTGAGCAGCTGAAGGTCACGCAGAGCTACTCAAAGAACCACGACGACGTGGCTGTCATCTTTGCAAGCATTGTTAACTTCAGCGAATTCTACGAGGAGAGCTATGAGGGTGGAAAGGAGTGCTACCGCGTACTCAACGAGCTGATCGGTGACTTCGACGAGCTCCTGCGCCGGCCAGCCTTTACCCACGTGGAGAAGATCAAGACCATCGGTGCCACCTACATGGCAGCAGCAGGTCTCAATGCCCAGCAGCGACAGGACCAGGCCCAGCCATGGGGCCACCTACGTGCCCTCTTCGACTTTGCCCTGGAGATGATGCGTGTGGTGGATGACTTTAACAAGAACATGCTGGGCTTTAAGTTCAAACTGCGCATCGGCTACAACCACGGGCCACTGACAGCCGGTGTCATCGGCACCACCAAGTTGCTGTATGACATCTGGGGTGACACGGTGAACATCGCTAGCCGCATGGACAGTACTGGCGTAGAGTGCCGTGTGCAGGTGAGCGAGGGGAGTCATGCTGTGCTCAGCCAGATGGGCTATGACTTTGAGTACCGTGGCACTGTCGACGTCAAGGGCAAGGGCCAGATGAGGACCTTCCTGTTCCCCAGGAGCAGTGGTGGCAGAGCTGGTGTGCCTGGCTCACCTGCCCTACAGCCCTTTACAGCCCCTGTGTCAGACTCTGGCTTCACCCAGGGGGCTTCTCCATCAACCAGTGGTGCAGCTCCTACCCAGAATCCTGAGGCGGTTCTCATGCCTCAGCTGGTCCACACTCCTCCAACCTCCTGCATGATTTCTGGGCAGCTTGCCCACACGGAGAAACCTGAAGGCAGCAACGGCATCCTGAGTGGCCCAAGGACGTCTGGGAATGGAGTGTTTACCAGTGCACAACGGGATGTTGCCATGGCAGTGCCTGCGCCTGTCCCACCTACCTCGGCCCACCAAGTGGGTCGCCTGTCAAGCAATGAGGAGGAATATGAGGTGGAGGAGGAAGAAGCAGATGAGCTGAGCAGACTCAAACCAGCTGAGCACTTATGACATGGTGGTTTGCTGATGGTGTCATGCAATGGGGGTGGGGCCTGTGTATCTTTTTATTGGAGTGTCGGGGAGGGGGGCACCTCAGAGTTCAGTCAAGAGCCTGTGAGTGGGAGCACAATTTTGTATGGGTGTGGATTCACAAGCACTTTGGGGGACATTTTAACCCTTTAAGGGAGGGACTGTGAACTGCTGTGTGGATCATGGCAAAGCAGACAGTGTGGAGAGCAAGGTGCTGGTGCAGCCTTACAGGATGAGAGCTTTTCCCTGTTTGTTGCTAATTTGATCAAGTGCCTTCAGGATAATTAAATGATAAGAGTTTTTGAACAATTAAGCAAAATGGGTGAGAAAGAAAGGGAATATGAACAAAACAAGTAGCTTTTGACAAATTGTAGCATGGATTTTTTTTCTTTTAGACGGCAGGTAGTGCGTGTTTTATTGGTTTTGTTTTTCTTTTTTTTGTTTTTACAGTAGAAAATATTCATTCTTAATTTTTGCAACGTTTATCCCCAACCTCAGAACAATTTTATCAATGAGAATCAAGAAACCAGACCAGAAGAACAAAAGGTGCCATTAGAGGATTATGGGTAAAGGTCAGGAATTCAGGGTTAAAGAGTACTTGTGACAGGAGACAGTTTGACTTTTGATATGAGAAGATTTGGAATGGACCTGTCTGGATGTGCACTATGAGTTCTGGTTGCCTTAGTAAAACTGGTTTTCACAGTTTCCTACAAAGCTCGTCCCTCACGTTGGGTGGGAAAAACATCATATCACCGGTCAAGCTGTGCCCAATCTTTTTTAATAGAAACAGATTTGCTAGTCTTGCATAAAGGGAGTTTAAAGTCAGTGTTTGTGTTGTGTGCACCTGCGTATGTGTGTGTGTGTGTGTGTGTGTGTTAACATGCAAGGATGTAATGTTGAACGTAATTTCAGCTTTTAAAAAATCAGCCCTATTTGTAACACCACATGAATCAGGTACTTGCATTGCTCAATGGGAAAAATTACCCATAAGTTGGGTTCAGACAAAGCAAGCCTTTCTCCAGTGGGTTTGGGTGTTTTGTGACCAACATGGATCGATACTGTGTTCGGCACTGTTCCTACGGACACACCCAGCACCGGACGGAAATGTAGCCTTAGCAATATAGCAGTCTGTTCAATCCTCATCTTAGCTTACCGGGGAGATCGGAGCTGGTTTTGGGTCTGTATGCAGGACATATCTAAGTGCACCCTCTCATGGCTGTTGGGGGATCACAGTGCACGCTTAAAAAATACACAAAGGCACTGACCTTTCAATTAAATGTAATTATGATTCCTGTGAACCATTAAGGGAAAAAAAACTGAAAAGGAGCTGGAAACTGAAGGGAGCTTTCTTTCTTTGTTCATTTGGATAGTACCTGAGTGGGACATTTCCAGTGCACTGGTGTTCACCCACGTGCCCCACACTGCCCTTATTGGCAGAGCATCATGACAGCTTGACAGGACCGGCCCACTGTGCACAGCTGGCTCGCAGCAGAGTGAGCAGCAGCACCGAGCAGCAGAGTGAGCAGCAGCAGTGAGCAGCAGTATCAAGCAGCAGAGTGAGCAGCAGCACCGAGCAACATCAACGAGCAGCAGTGAGCAGCAGAGTGAGCAGCAAGAAACAGAGTGAGCAGCAACAGTGAGCAGCAAAGCAAACAGCAGCAGCATTGAACAGCAGAGTGAGCAACAGCAGTAAGCAAGAGCAGTGAGCAAAGGGGTCGTCTGTGATGGGTTGTGTGTGTGTGTGTGTGTGTGTGTGTGTGTGTGTGTGAAACAGGTCCTGCTCTTTTTCTTCTCTTTTCCTCTCTGTCTCTGGTCTGCTTCCTTTTCTCTTTTTACATCTGGCCAACCCAGGTGGTCCAATTTTGGTCAGTGTTTGGTGCTGTGTGGCTGTGAAGTTCTGCCTGGGAGGATAGTGCTATGAGGGGGCACAGGCTTTCTCTGAGTTCAGTTGATCATGCAGAGTCCACGTCACTGCCTAGATTGTCGTGTTTGTTTTGCAGGTGTTGAGTACACCTCCTTTTTTGGTCCATTTGGGTCCTAGTGATACTGTTTCCTTCTGAGTGGCCTCTTGCAGATGGAACCCTTCAAATCTCAGTGTACCTGAGAGTGACACCCTTTTTGTGTGAGACAGATACAAATTAATCTGATGACATCTGTCAGACTTGTTACATGTACTGTTAAAAAGCTCTGAACTTCTGGATTTAACCAGTCCCGTCTCTTTGACAATACTGTGCAACCTCCAGAAGCCTCTGCTATAATACTTAATATGTGCACACATCATTAAAAATGTAAGCTGATATACATAAATCCATTAACTCTTCCAGCCTTTTTCGCTTTTTTTAGTGAGCGAAAGACATTTTTTCTCCCTCTAAACACAAGATTGACTACACTGTGCTTTTCATGGTGTCCACTGGCATATCTACACTATCATTACAATGACATTCATTGTATGTGTTGGCATTTAATCAAACTATATCTTTAAGGTTATTTTCCAGTATTATTTGCTAGGTACTTTTGCTGAATCTCTCCTGATTTGCAAATGCTGATTTGTAGCATGTTCCTGCCCAGGCCTTCATCAGTGGGCTTTGGGCCTCTGTGGCTAATGCTGGCATCCTGAAGAGGGTGGGATAGCGTAAGTTTGGTAATGAATGTAGAGACAGCCACAGCCACTGACCAGGAAGCACATAGGTTATCTGTTCATTTTCTACTGTTCGTCATTTTGCTTGGAGAGAGGGTGAGAAATTAGTGCCCACCAGTATTGAGAAGCATTTTATCTGGTTTTAATTCCTGATTAAACCGAAGAACCGTGAGCCAACAACACTTTGTACACACACTGCTCAGACCAGTCCTGCCGTGCTCTCTGCTGCTGCTTTCTCAGAACACGAGCTGTACAATATATTGGCAACACTTAAAGGCTACGTTTTCTGGTAATAACAGAAATGCTAAGGTCTGACAATGTTCGAAAACCAGCTTTATTATTTTACGGCAGCTAGGCCATGTTTCATCTCCTTTGCTTCTCAACACGTCAGTGGGAGAGTGGTTTTGCGTGTGTGTATGTTTGTCTGCGATTAATTGTGTGTGCATACTAGAGTAGCACACCCAGAGGACTCCCACCTGTTCAGACGTTTACATTACACCTTTTTATACCCATTCATCAATCCACTGTTCCCACTGAAATGACAAAACTCTGTGGGATCACATAGCAGCTCAAAATTAGTGGTCCTGACTGAGAATCGGACATAAGGGATAACAGCATCTGAAGCGCACTCTAAACAGCTCAAACCAAGACAGGACACTGTGAGGTGACGTGTTAAGGACTCATGACCATTGGTGGATTGCCAAAGTATCTGAGAGCTGTATTTCACCATGCATTTTGTTACCACTTTCCAGTGTTTTATGACCTATGATTGGTGAAAGGGGAGGTTGACAATAATCAGACCCCTTTTCCCTATGACCACATGGCAGAAATGTGATACAGTCATTCATAAAACCTCGTTCTTGTGGAAGATAGAAGATATTCATTTTGCTTTATTAAAGAAGATATTCAGTTTCCTTTTTCTTGAGTTGTGTTCATGGTGGAACATTGGAACTAAGCTGTAAATGCCAAAGAGTTGTGATTGGTGGATGAATATTTTTTTTAGTTTTCCTTTTTCCTTTTTTAAGGTGAATTTGCCATTTTTGCTCTTGTGCACATTAACAATCGTATCATAGATGAACACATGAACATAATCTGTATACATTTGCACAAAACCCTCACTGTGTATGTACATATGCACATATAGCGCTACCATGTGTTCACATACTTCTGTTTTTTATTTATACCTGTGCATGTTCCAGATTTTGAAATTGCAAAAAAAAAAAGGAATTAGGGAGAGATGCTGTGTTTTTCTGCTCTGTGAACATGTGTCCTGAAAAGTGAGTGAGGAAGATGAGTGAGGTAGAGTGGAACTGGTCTGCAGGAAGAGCACCTGGGTGGTCAGTGGATAAATGTGATGTCTCACTTTGTCCTCTGGAAATATATAGATGTGCTGTGATTGGCCAAGAGCAAGAGAGTTTTTGCATAATAATTTCTGTATAAATGACACCCTAGAAGTAACTCCCCCACTTTTTTATAAAGCTGTCTGATTTCAGATAATTGTCTGATGAGGTGCATCTGATATCTGTGAAATGGGAAGAATGTGCTGTATATGTGCAACATGAAGGTTCACCAAGGGGAGATATGTTCGCAACTCACATCACCCCTTGGAGAAGAAAGAGAAGGGTGTCCCAAAAACTGCAGTTTGGAATAAACATGAAATTAAATAACAAAAGGGGTAACAATGTTTCTATGCTATTGTCCATTTTTCTATCCCAACACAAAATGTCCAGGTACAGAAAAAATAAAAAGGACTAAATGTACTTTTTTTTTCCTATTTATTTGTCTAAGTTTGTTTACAGCGTAAATATTTAATGCATTTTACAGTTAACTTGTAATTTATTTTTTATGTAACTCCATTTCGAAGTGAGTTACCTTTAAGTGCTTAACAAATCTGTAGTATGGTGGTACAAGACATGTTCATAATGAACAAAGAATAAAGTGCTGTAACAGAGCCAAAAACTCCTTAAAGTGATACAGAAGTGTTAACACATCAAAGTTTATGAAATAGCATAGTTACTACAGAGAAAGATGTAACAAGCATACGGTTTCACACAAATGGTTCCTGAAGCTGTTCAGGTGACTTACCTTACTCACGAATAGTAATAGCTACTGTATGTGGTCAAAGGTCAAGTTTTCTATTTGCTGTGATGCTTATTGTTTTGTTGTTTATTGGCTGCTTCACCAAAGAAACTGGCTTGAATATTACCACTCATGCCACATTGCCTTAGGTCCTGTAGGATATAGAGTGTGCCATGTAAGGCAATGTCTTCAGAAAGAGGTTCTAGTTTTCCTTGGTTCTTACATAGCTGAGCCAGTGGAACAAGGCTGCATTCTAGGAATTTAACCAGTTGGTTGAAAATCAGCTTCAGTGTCAGGTAAGGCTGGGTCACAGAACTATTAAATAAATGTTGGAGTAGTTGCTTCTGAACAGCAAGACAGAAAAGTTTAATAATTGAAGAGAGGTCTAAAAAATCTATCTGACAAGTTTAATAAGGGAAGTTAAACTTTTGCAATGGAAAAATTGTGTAGTTCACTTTACTGTTTGTTCAACATGTCAAGATATTTTTAATATTAGCAATAAGTATCGTGATAATATAGTAATGCATTATAATACATTTCTTAAACTTATTTCTTGGGAATACAATACCCATTACGCACACAACATACACAAAGTGATATTTAATTAAAAAAACTTGTAATCATTTTAATAAACGCTATCTTACGTGCATAGGTAATGCTTCGGTTGTCTTAATTTTTTTTTGTGTGAAAATGTTGTTTTTTATTTTTTTTTTAAGCCCAAGAGGATGGATTTTTAGACAAGTTTACGTGACGCACGTCGGAGCTGTATTACATAGGTTTGCGTAGGGCGTGATTGCGCGGCCCCTCCCCCCTACACGGTCTATCTGGAAAAAGAAAAAAAAAACTTTTTGTATCGAAGGAATCAACAGCCGCCATCTTGTCGCGGCGCAGAATCGGGATTTCAGCGTAGTGTAATTTTTTGTTTAGAAGCAGGACGTCAAAACTGAGATCGAACGATTTTATAGCGCCAGATGTCAGAAGCTTTGACAATTTTTGCCAGATTTCTTGCAAAAAACTGGGCAATTGGTTGGTTTTCGTCGGCTAGAAAACCCCGTCTGTATCTGGTTTCCCCTTCAGCAAGCGCCGCTTCGCTCGGTGTCTCCGTTCCCAGCCGTATTGTTTACCGGGAGCAGCCGGCGGAGAGGCAGGGGCCATCGGACGAAAGAGCGAATATATTCATATTTTTACTCTCTGGTGCATTTTATCGGAGACATACATGCATTTTGCAGCAATTGGATTGACGTCAGAAAAAAAGGGTTATTTAAAGATGCTAATTTAAGGACTCGCGAGGAAACAGGCAAAAACCCTTTGGGTGTTTTAAATGTTTTTATTTTAACCGTTAGATTTTTGAGTTAAAATATTTTGGAGGTAATTATTAATGATAATAATGTGGGTGTTGGGTGTTGGATTATCATGGGGTGAATGGCGATGGCGAAGCGGGGCGCTGTTGCTACGCTTTTGAGAAATTTTCCTCGCTCAGCGCTAGCCTGCTAGCTAGCTAGCTAATTATTTTTTTACACGAGAGCTGCGGATAGGTTGCCTGGGTTTTTTTCCTCGCAGCTGTGTGTGGGATTTTTTATTTTTATTTTGGTTTATTAAAGAGTAAAGAAGTTGATCGTGATGGCAGAAAACTTGTTGGAAGCCGGACCTTCGAGCGCAAAGCGGCCGAAACTGAATTCACCTGCCCTCTCCGCCTCGGACGGTCCAGGTGAGAACTGCGACTTTCTGTGGGGTTGGAGAGCTCTCACCACCGGCGTTTTATGTGACAGCCTTTTTTGTTATAGCCTTAAGTCTTGGCGAGTAACTAGCGAGATACTTTCTCAGACTTCAGCTCGCCCAGGTACAGCTCACCATGTTTTGGACATCGCACCTCAGGTGCATCAGTGCCCCGCTCGCGAGTATTGGGGTGAGCGACACGTTTGTCGGAAAAGGTGGCGGGTGGTTTTCGTGTTGGATCTGCAGAGCTCTGGTGGACATTTAATAATCAATCATACGTAAATGTTCTCTATAGGTGTCATATCAGCTGCAGTCACTACAGTGTCCAAGTAGAAAGTTACCTGGTTGTTCATAACCTGTGGCTTTTTTGTTTTATCTATATAATCCCTGTGGTAATTAACACAGACTTGAGTTGTAGTTATGAACTGTTAGTACGTAAGTACTTTTTAACATGTAAATTGCAAACAATTTCAGAAGCAGAAGTGATGTATTGTTTATAATGCACGTACAGGTAAATCAAATTGCAGGAACAAAATACATGTACTGCATTATTTTTCTGTGATTCCCGTAAGAGTCAGTTCGTGCAGTCCTTTTGGATCTGAGGAGTTACTCTTGACGAAGTGCATCATCGTCAAGATCAATGAAAATTTTGTCGCCAGGAAATGCCTGTAATGAGTTGTTTTCGATATGTCAGTGATGTTAACCGGTAAGACAATAAGTTTGTAGTGAATTAATTTCCTTGGCAGTGTCGTTTGATTTCAGGTGAAGGGGGCGTGACGAAGGTAGGTTTCAGTGATGTCTGCGTGAGGATAAATTCGTATTAACGATGCTTTGTGTGGTTGTACGGTTTGTACTGTCGTTATTTATTGCGCATTTTCGGAAGAGGTAATGTCAACGTCGATGCGTTTAAATGAAACAACTCCAATAAAGAGTGACCTTCCTGGGGATCTCTGTTTGCGTCCTCTGCTGATTTGGTTTGTTGACTTTTTTTGTGGCATATGGGTTGGTGCTTTAATCTGTTCCCACCTTTTAATGGCTTTGCCTCTGTGCCATTGCCATAGCTTTCTTCCAATGAGTCCTGTTCCAAGGACGTTGCTATTGTAAGAATAGTCACGACATTTCACTGTCCCATGTTCTGTGATGATGCTGCCCTTCCAATACATGTTGGGATAGTAGTGTTTTGTCCAAATAAAGTGTGCTCTGTATTGACACTGGTTTTTAGGTACAGTTGAGATCGTGACGTGCCATTTCACCAGGTCTCTTGGCTTAGTCTATGTACATGTGTACTTGTCGTATAATTTTAATGCATCGTTCCTTGTACCTTTTGGCATTTTTAGATGTTATGAGAAGGTGACAGACTGCTTTTGCTGTAAGGATGGGATTTACCATTGTACTGAGAAGTTGCCTAATGTGAATTGCTTGTGCAAAAATATAGATAATGGGATGTGAAACATCACACGAGTGCATAATTTCATTTGCTGTGTTTACATTTTTTTCCCCACAATATTCATAATTTTTCTCTTTGTGTAAAGAAAATTTGTATCTTTTCAAGATAGTGGAGAGTGAAGTTTTAAAGAATTTTATTTTGCTGGGGTATGTAGTATTTCTTAAGATTACAGTTTAAATCAGTAGGTGGCAGTTTGTGATTTTTATTTTTTTGTCGGACCGGCTAGTGTGGAATGTCCCTTTAATGGAGTATATTTGAAAAGCATGTACCAAGAAATGTCCCCTATACCCAACCGTGTTCAGTTTCATAATTAAATAAATGAAAACGGCTATTGGATCTTGATAGCCTATTATTTAGAGAGAACATCTGCCAATATGCTTGCTTGGTGGGTCTGCTACTGTAAATTTTACTTTCACACAAATTTAAAGATTTATTTTAGGATGACCCTTTTCATCGGTCTGCATGTGCAGTCACTCCAACAACTTTCCGGATAATAAACATCAGCTGTTGGGTTACAAATGTACAAAAGATTCAAACAACCATCATCTTCATATTCTTATTTGGATTGTCTGCCCTCAGGTGAATTCCAATTCTTTTGTAACTAACAGATTTTCACTTCCACTAATTTTGAACAAGAAAATCCTTTTAAGTGATCATGTTCTTACAATACTTATTTCTTTACAATCAAGTATAGGTACATACAGCTCAAACTGTTTCTCAGTAAAAAAAACAAAAATTAACAACTTAAGCCTACTGGTACCTGAAACAGTATGGAACAGTTTTCCCCCTCCCCCATTTATAAGATGCAGTCAGTGCTCATTTTCAGTTGGTTTTAAACATTGGCCGATAGTCAGTTTTTTTTTTTTGTATTTTATTTCTAATTAACTGATGCCAGTTGTTGGTTGATGACTCAGTGCACGACTGATATTGAGTTATGTGGGGGACATGCTTCCATCTACAGTACATCTATGGTACCATCCATATCATTGCATATAATCATCTGTGAGGTAACACAGCAGATATACTTTGGAAAAAATATTTAAGGCATTGAACAAGAATTAGAGGGGCCTGTAGACTCAAATTACTTGGAATGTTAAAATATTTCAAATTATGTTAAACAAAAAACATAGATGTCTTTCGTTAGATAAAACAAACATTACAACATCTGGAGATATTAAATTCATTTGAATTTTATCCTGGCTAGATCTTTGGACGTTTCAAATAGCTGTCTTTTAAATTGTCTTAAGCTGTGTTGTCCCATGTAGCCTATATAGCAGTCATTAGTATTTTCTTAAAAGTAAATATTTATTTTTGAGCACTGAATTTTTCCCAAGTCTTTTTCTTTAAAATGCTTTATCAGCTAATTTTCTAGCCTGAGAGCTACACTTTAACCCATGCTGAGATATGCATGTAAGGCACACCCACATTAAGCGCATGTTTTTGCAGTGGTATCGAGCAGCTGTGCTTGCTGCCAGTTGTGTAAATGAAGAGTATCGTTGGCATATGTCTTTTGGGCATCATGCAGTATATGCACAGTTTTATAGGGCTGTCAACATTGGTGCCATGTGATGAATCCACCTGATGGTCAATGACATTCTCTTTGATTGCTCTGTGTTAGCAGAGCAGTAATCATGCATGCTCTCACTGGTGTATTAGTATATATTAAATCACCTTTGCTTGTACTATTGCTTTAATCCTTGTAGTCCATCTTTTCAGAAACTTGTCAGAAAGTAAAGCACTTTTTATAATCATCTCTGCATGGTGGGGGTAAATGGACTGTAAAAATAATTTGAAGAATGGACACCTGCTTTTAGACTTTGTGATAAAATAGTCAATGCTGCTAGCTGGTTTCTTGAGACTTTGTGTTGCTAGTTTGAGGTCTAACGGAAAAGGCTTTCTAATTGGTATGTACAGTATGAAAATGTTTTCAGATGGAGTTCTCTGCCTTGTAAAGGTTGTGATCATTACTTGTTGTGAAAATAGGGATGCAGACAAATATTCAAATAACGAATATTCATTTAACTTTTTACTATTTGAATTGATATTTTACTATTCGAATGTTCGTTTCTGTACAGCCGGCTTTCCTTGTGTGAAACTCACGCGATATTGCAAACAATTCTATATCGTATAATCTGATGTCGGATTTCTTTTATTAATTAAGACAGAGTCTTGAACAGATAAGCCGACGTTGAAAGTCA
>JABJVR010000077.1:1566009-1610940 GCA_025773905.1 Chitala chitala
GGGCGGCCCGGCCCTGCTGGACCCTCCCATGGCCCCGGGTGGGCCCCCCCCCGCTCCCCCCCCCCCCCCCCGCGGGCACCCCCCCCCCCCCGGCACCGGGGGGGGGGCGGGGGGGTGAGGGAAGATGGAGGGAAGGGTAAATGAAGGGAGATACACACCCTGTTGCTGGTGCTGTGTGGTGTCTGATCACAAACACACACAAACATACAGTTGTTAGCCACTAAATATATTAAATTTTCGTTAACCAAACTGCTTATGGATGGATGTCCTTCTGCTAGTCACATGTAGTCAGAGACAGAGCTGGGCATGTGAAGAGTAGTCTTGAATTATTTGGGACAAATTTTACCTTTTGTTCAGTCTGAGAAATTTTAGGTCTTAAAAATAAGATATAAAAATTAGTTTGACTTATCCATGGTTAGGTATAATTTCTCCAACATTTATGGACAGAGAATACCAGTTTAAAGCTTGTATACTGAATGTGACTCAAGTTAGTGCCTTGGGCCAGACACAATTTCATGCACAGAATACTGACTGCTAATAGTTAACAATGAAATTTAATATGAATTGATTATTTAATGAAACAAACAAATTTCACACGGATGCTTTTTTTTTTTATTTAGTGTAGTATTGTAAAGTTATGGATTTTTAAGTATATATAGCAGGTAAATTATGTTATGACTTTGATGCATTTGATGAACACTGCCTAATTTAATTAGTCTAGAAATTCGTATTTTTATTAGTCCAAATTTTTAATTATATACTTCTGTCTTTATGCATCTTTAATGTAGTTTTCCTCTGTAATTTAATATTGCTTGAGCATTATGATTGGAGCTTAAATAGCTCTAGATTTTTAAGCATGATCAGGAACTGCATTTGCTTGGCCCCAATTAATTTTTACCTTCAGCATGTATACAGGTAATGTCAAATTTACTTAGCTTAGCCCCAAATACTCGACTTATCAATTAATGAGTATATATGGCAATTAAAATTTTGGAGAAGGCTTAGTTGACTGATTAATAACTTTCATATGCTCAGAATTAAAATTTAAAAATTGTGAAGTATTTTCACTCCTAATTTTGAAATGATGCACGTCAGTATGATCATGTTTTTTTATTGTACAATTTCAGTAAATATGTATTCAATACAATAAACTTGAGTTTGTTCTAGACTGATTTGTAAAATGCAGCAGGTACATTGGCTATGGTTATAGCATTTACTGTATTTTCAGAAATATATTGTATGTGTTGTATGCATTTTTATAATGCCTGTCTCCCTGCTGTGTGGTATACAAGTGTGCATATTATACTGGTCTTTTTTTTTTTTTTTTTATTCAGTTAAAATTATATGTAAAAGTATTGTCTCAATTGCAGTTATAACAACCAATGGTTGCTAAATAACATCAATATCAGATTAGTACAAAAGTGAGAAGATGCATATTTCAAACCACGATGGTTAAAAGAATTTAGAAATTAATTATAAAAAGAGGAAACGGTGACTCAGATGTAGTAAAATGTGAGTAACAATATTGAAGTGAGAAGTAATTACTGGTATATGAAATTTTATTTTTCCATGAATTTGTTTACTTGTGTACATAACTTGTAGGTACAGTGATACCTCACCATACGAGTGCCCCCACTTGCGAATAAATCAAGATACAAGTGAGAATCAGAATTAGCTTTATTCACCAGGTGTGCACGAACACACGAGGAATTTGTTGTGGTTTTTTTCTAAGGTGCTCCTGGTACGTGGTAAGTAATAAGTCTTAACAATGATTAATAATAATGTGTGTGCATCTGACACAAAAAATGCTCCAACTTGCAAGTGAACACTCAAGTTACGAGAACTGTATACGTGCTCGTATAATCGCTTTTGCCCAATACGAGCGAGACTCCCAGTACGAGTAAAAACTCGTAAAACTCGCTCAACATACGAATGATTGGCAACGTGCAAGCACCTGTTTGAACAAGCTGAGGTCAAGAGCGTGGGTACGCTTAGTTTCCTGCAAGGTGTGTGTGGCAAGCCGTGGGATTCCTGGTCACCCGCTTCCCGCTCACTGGTTCTCAGTCTGCGTTGTACCTTTGTAAGGGAAACATCCGCACACTTGTGTCCTCGTTCGTTTGTATTGTTACATAAAGTTCACTTTATTTACATAAGCTGCGATGCAGCCTAGGAAGATGGCTGCTAAGGATAGTGCTACTAAATGGATGGACACAATTACCATAGAAATTAAGAAGGAGATCATAGAAAAACATGATCATGGCATACTTGTGATTGATGATAATTTTGGGAATATGGAACAAATAAATGGGATTTCCATTATTTTCTATGGGAAAATTTGTTTCGAGATACAAGTTTTTCACATAAACTCGCAGGCCGAGATACCACTCTTCTATCATTTTTGCTGCCTTTTGTGTGGTTTGTGAAATGTACATAAGTATGCATAGTTCGAGGTACAATTAATTATAAATTAGAGTGGTGATATAATGCAGTATAGATGTTTTAAGAAGGGGTTTCTAAGTACAGTGGAACCTTGGATTGAGAGTAACTTGGTGTATGAGTGCTTTCCAAGACGAGCAAAAATTTTTTTTTATAAAGTTTATCTTGGTTAACGAGCAATGTCTTGCAAGACGAGCATTTTCACATCAAGTATGATGTTTTTTTATATCATATCATACTTCAAATGAGATTAGGGAGGTGTGCAAAATGTGGGAAACGGTACAACATTTTGTAGAAAAGCGCCACCCGAATAAGGCTGTAGCAGCGCGAACAACGAATCTGTTTAAAGACAATAAAATGTCACATTTCGGCGAAAACCTCAAATGGAGGCACGAAAGGAAAGACATTCCAGTGAGTCAAAAGATGACAGTGAATCCGAAAAGCGTAAATTAAGTGAAACCAGTAGTGTTGGTTAAAGTCGTTCAAAAGAAAGAACCTCCGAGATTCCAGATGTTCTCATGGAAGGAGATTCTCCTTTCAAGCAATAACCCTCCTCCTCCTCTCCTCTGTCTCGTCTCCCTTACGCTAGCCACGACTCTTTTCAAAGGTAAAGTGTAGGTTAATTTGTTTTATTTTTACTTTGTACTGTGTATTAATCATTATTTGTTTCCGATATTAGGGACAATAATTTGTCCATAAAATACCATAAAAAATTGTTATATGAATATTTTTGGGTGTGTGGAATGGACCATCGGACTTTACATATTTCCATATGGGAAATACGAGCATTTTGGATTACGAGCACTTTCCCCGAACGATTTATGCTCGCAATCCAAGGTTCCACTGTAGTTTATTTTATATTAGAGCTATTTTTGGTTTACATAGTTAAAACACTAGTGTTTATCATAATGAAAACAGGAAATTAAAGCAATACATTTTAGTTGTGTGTGTGTGTGTGTGTGTGTGTATATACATACACAATGTGTGTGGGTGGGTGGGTGTATACATGTATATTTTACATGTATATTTTGTTGTGTTAAAGGGTGGGAATAACATGGGTGTGTTTCCCATTACTTATGTATTTACTTGTACTGCTTATATAAATAACTAAATATAGTCGAATGCATAATTAAAGCCAAGTGTAATTATTAAAAGATTATTAATGCAGAGATTGAAATGTTGAAATTGTGCTATATTGTACTATATCTTGGGGATAATTTCTCACAAACTGAGTGCACTTTGTGTGTTATGTTACTAATGTTCCATTATATGCGTGAAGAAATGGTACATCAGCAAACGGAACCATTTCTGTAAGGAATCTGTGCAGACTACCTTTTTTTTTTTTTTTTTTGTTCAAATGCTCAAGCAAACAACCGCTTTCTTTTCCTTGTACTGTTGCTGTCGTAAACATCCATCTCAAAGCATGTTTTACATCTTAATTGTTTGATAACATAGCACCTCATGGCTGGTTTCATTTATAATTTTCTTTAGGATTGTTTCTGTCCTTCAAACTCTAAAAAGGGCCTTAGATTTGTTTTTAAGTGTAGTTGAAATACATTATCTTTAATAGATACTTTACCTGTTCATAAAAATGTTTTCAAAAGATGATTTTAATGCAACCCATTACTAAATATTCATTTTAGTAAGATGTTAATTTATTAGTTTTACAGTAAGTTTACATGATTGAGTTATCAAACAGCTGACAGTGATTCTGGACTTTATGTCCAGAGTTAATCCAGAGCAAGTAGGAACTACACCATATCTTCTGTATAGTCCTAGTGACACTGAAGGGGTGAGAGTCCTTTTTTTTCAGGTGGTCTTACTGCAAGTTACTGGGAAATGTCTGTGTGCATGCATGAGCGTGCAAGCTTGTAGTTTCACATTTGGCAGATTGATCCTCCCTGAGCAACTCCTCCAGATGAATGGATACACATCAATATACTGAACATATCCACTAACAGGACTGATAAATCCTGTGGTCTGGCAGCTTCTGCCCCACACTGTTACTGAACAGTGCCTTGGCAGTTTCTGTGCTCTTGCAGTGCATGAATTTGTTCCCCTTGGGCTGCCCAGGGGGACTTACTGTGTCAAGGTGTGACAGGGCTGCCTGGGGCTAACGTGCAGTCCTGTTTTCCCAGAGCTTTGTGAACCTAGCAGGGTTATGCTAAAGGTGTTTTCCTGTGGACTGTCTTGTTGAGGGAGGCAATAAGCCACCCTGCTTGCAATTGTCACTCCTTGATGCCATTGTTGACTGCTGCCTTGTGTGTCTTGCTTTCTCATTTTGGACTTCTCTAGATGGGGCTTCCTGGGAACAGCAGTCCTTTCAGCCAGCAATATGGGCAGGGCACAGGGCAAACCCTAGGTAGCTCCAATGTCAACGCCCAAATCCAAAACAAGTCGCAGCTCTCAAACAGCTTGACACCCTTCTCTGCAGACCTGAAGAGCGCCACAGTCTCAAGTGTGCCAAACTTGGTGAGTGTGCCCCCTTCTGGATACAGCAGGCACTACAGACTTGACACTCTTCAGCGGGATGTCAAAGGTTCCATTTTGACTTTTGTGTGTCTGCAGTGGTGCCGGACTTTCAAGAGGTAACAGATGAACAGCCATGTTTTTCAGCTCTCCACATTGTCTGTGTGCTCACAAATGTGATTGGGTGATTAAGAAATCTCTAAAAATAAATACTTGACATTTTTACTGGCTTCTAATACCACACGTAGGCCTGCTCATGGACATAGCTGTTACAGTTCAGTTTTAAACTAAAACTAAACAGAAGGTTTTACAGCAATCGATGTACATGAATTCAGCTGTTTTTAACTTTCCCTGTTAATAGTTACGGTGGAATGCTATTAAGTTGCATGTCCTTCATTTTTCACTGCCTCTTTGTTAGCCACAGATGCAGCAGCAGCAGCAACCGCAGACACAGCAGCAGCAACAGCAGCAAGCACAGCAACAGGTTCCATCGGTGGGTATGGTGCCTGGCCAGGGTGTGCCCGCGGGCCCCACTGCTGACCCGGAGAAGCGCAAGCTGATCCAGCAGCAGCTGGTGCTCCTGCTGCATGCCCACAAGTGCCAGCGACGTGAGCAGGCCAACGGCGAGGTGCGGCCCTGCTCCCTGCCCCACTGCCGAACCATGAAGAACGTCCTCAACCACATGACCCACTGCCAGGCGGGCAAGTCTTGCCAGGGTAAGTGAGAGCATGGCCATCAGAGGGCCTTTCTTCAGGCCTTCACCGACGTTACGGGCAGCCGTTAAACCAGTGTTTTATGTACTGTGCTCCATGTCACCTTGGTAAGCACTGCTATCAAAGGAATTACTATAGGGCTGATAGAGATTATACCTGGTTTGGTATGAGGATAGAAATATCGCTGTTCTTTGACTGGTTGCTTAGTTATCAGGTGTCCCCGTCAGCATTTGATCTGTGAGGATTTTGGTGTGTTTGCTGCATGTTGTACAGCATGCCCCACTCCTCAGCCAAAAGAGGCTGGTTCCCCTGTTAACTTGTTATCCCTATACGATCATATGTTCTGTCGCGAGAGTTTAAGAGACTTACATTTTAGCTGTGCGGAGAACTAGTATGGCGGTTGAATAAAACTTTGGAGAAATCAAAACTTTGTGTTTTGGAGTTAACACCCCCACCTCTGTGTCCATTTACCTAAAGTGCTCTGTATGATGTCCAGCATTCACTGTCTGTCGCTTGACATTAATCATGGCAGATGTCAACTGGGCCTGCATTGTGGGGGGTGGGATTTACAATGCGGAGCTTTGTTTAGACTTGCGTGATCACACTAAGTTCAGGCCAGCTGATTATGGCTCAGCCAAACTCTGCCCTCGTTCTTTTCTGTTCATCTCCTTCCTTACCAGTAAAGTGTTAGTCCTCTTTGGATGATAACTGTCATTGTCAAACTTCAAAGGGGTTGAAAGCTTGTGATTCATCGGATTACGCCTTTGGACTTGTGTCTCTAATGGCTCTTTTCCAAAACATGGCACCAGCTCGACGCCACTCTACTCGACTTTTGTGGTATTCCACTTGGCAGAAATTGTGAATAGTTCCTGGTAATTTTTTGGTATCGCCTCTATCTAGATTCCAAACAAGTTGCCAAAAGGTGATGTGAACACTGCAAAATACTGCTACCAGTACTACTAATACTGCTGCATCATCATTGTGCAAGACAGGACATAATGAACAACCCCGCCATATTTACATGGTCAAAAGATGTCTATTCACTAGCCTATTTTATATTATACATTGTATATTTATTTCATTAAGCTACATTAACTGATTATATGGTAGCCCACAATACCATGCCATGGTCAAATTAGGAGGTATAAACCAATGCTGTTGGTTTTTTGTTAGATAATTTATTGGTTTTTATAAATGTTAGGAACTTGTCACTCTGTTTGGTTATATAAAACGTGGCTATAATGAAAGCTCTCTCAAAACATTTGTTTTGGCTGTTTTGCTGTTTAACAGCCTACTGTGCGTGCGTGCGTGTGAGAGAGACTGATTTTTTTTTCTTTCAAAGACACGTTGGACACATACAATTTCAAGTCTGCAGCACAGGACTTTGAAATTAGAAGGAAAATGTTATGTAGCAGCCTATAGGCTACATGTTATACCATGTAGGCATAGCCTTTTTTAACAGACTGCATATGTTAGAGGTTGTAGATGTTTCATAGGAGCCTACATTTTACCAGTTAATGTTGAGGTTTTGCTCAATTATTATTGTTTTGCGTAATCATTGTTCAGTAAATAGTCAAACTGATCGTTGTCATTCTTTCTTCAATAAAAGCAATTTAAAAAAAAACCCTCGTGGAAACCCTAGTGCAAACACTCCTCTGTTGGTTGCTGATGAGCAAATCCAGCAACCAGCTACATTGAGAACTATCTGAAGTGGAACATGAAGTACCTGGTACCAAAAGCAAGTATAGTCAAGTTGAGCCGGTACTGTGTGGTGGAAAAGGGCCACTGGTGAGCCTGTCTTACTAGTGTGGAATAGCTGAGTACTGTTCTTGTGTATTTTTTTTCCATGATATCTAACTGTTTGCATGGCATCTGTATATTGCTCGAAAGAAAAGATTTGGAATTGTAGTGATTTTGAAATGTGATGTCAAAACAAAATTTTGAGGTTCATTTTGGTCCTGATGGTCTCTTATACAGATGATTAGAACATTTTTAATTTATTTTGGAATATTTAATATTTGGAACATATATTTAAAAAAAAGTGTGTATATATATATAAAATATATATACATATATAAAAAAAATCGGAATGTCATAATCCTTTCTTCTGTGTCATTAAAATGGAGGGAAGTTTGGCATCTCTTAGCTATTTAGGTATAAACCTGCAACCGAGGAGACTTCAAGTGGGTTTGTGGCTTAAACAAAAGCTGAGTCACTCAGTCTCTGTAACAGTATGACCCATCGTGAAGAGTATTCTCAAGCAGAAATGCTTTCTTGCTTTTTCTCTCTCTCTTTTTCACTCTCCATTTTGCCATTCCTCTCTGACTTTGTGTTGCTCTTCCAATCCCTTGTACAGTGGCTCACTGTGCGTCCTCGCGGCAAATCATCTCGCACTGGAAGAACTGCACGCGGCACGACTGCCCGGTCTGTCTGCCCCTGAAAAATGCCAGTGACAAGAGGAGCCAGCAGCGTAAGTAGGGATTCCTCTGGGGCACCCAGCGTTAAGTACTTTTTGTTGTAGTATCTACAGATAATTTTTCACGTGTTTATGGACTACAGAGCAAGAGATGGTGCCTCTTGGGAATGCCGTTGTCAGGACTTTTTGCTGTGTTTGATGTAAGAAGAAATGAGACTGAGCACATTCCAATAGGGCTTGTAATAACTAAGGGGGCAGGGAGTTTCCATCACAGTGGGTGGGATTTATCTTCAGCATTGGTTTGTGATTGGGTGGTGGTGCTGCCTCCTTCACACACAGTCAGCATAGCATTGTTAATTGGTCTTTGTGAATGGCTTATTCAAATTCCTTCATTTCTCCTTTAAGCACATTCAGCAGTAGGAACTTTGTCTACTTTACGCTTTACCTTAACATCTTCAATGGGTCATCCAATTAATGGTAACTACAAATAAAACCTCTTACATTGTCCATGATAGGCTGTTTTAGGTGAGTTATTTCAAGAGGTATCTCACTGAAGCAACCAGTCTGCGTGAAAGCGCTTGCTTTATTTCTGAAAATCCTCATGGGCTTCTTTTGGTTTCACAGCTTTGCTGAGCTCATCTAACGCTGGCCTGCAGAACGCTATTGGCAGCATTGGCCCTGGACAACAGACCACGCCCACCATCAACAGTGCCACCCCCATCGATCCAAGTTCCATGCAAAGGGCCTATGCTGCTCTAGGCTTGCCTTACAGCAACCAGCCAGCCACACAAACACAGGGGCAACAGCAGGTTCACGGGCAACAGAACACACAGACACAGCAACAGCAGCAGCACCAACAGCTGCGACCCATCAATGCAATGGGTAAAAATTTTTTGATTGTTCTGGCTTTTATGTATCAGGTTTTACAGGGTTAAAGGTGAATAACATCCATGTAATGCATATTGGACCTCTGCTGTAAATGGATGTTGGACAACAGTGTAATTGGTTAGCATAGCGACAGTCCTGGACAGTGCAGTAAACCATGTGCCTCTTGTACACTCACCGAATGTCTTTACCTCAGGCACTAACCAGATGACGATGGCCAGTGGAGGGATGACCGTCCCCACGTCAGAGCAGTCTGGCCTGCACCCAGACTCTACTCTCCCCCCCTCAGTTGGCACGCCTGGGTGAGTCTGTTTGGCTAAGCTGCTGGCTTCTCTCCCAAGATTGTCCTTCTTGACAACAGCCCGTGTGACGCCCTTTATTTGGGGAATCTCTAAGGCTATAAAAAGCCAGCAACGTGAAATAAACAAACTGTCCTGTTTAAGATTCTTAGTTTGTTTAGAATGCTGCTGTTGCTTGACATTTTGAACCACATATTGCAGATGATGTCAGTGGACATTAGGGAGCTGTCCTTAGCTTGTGCTTGTCCAGTTCATCTTTTACCCAAATCCATTTCTCTGTCCTGACCTTGCAGTCAGCTAATGCAGGATGGATCTGCAGTTGCTGCCATGAGCAACCTGCCCACCGCTGCACCAGTCTCTGCCACGGGTGTGAGGAAGGCCTGGCATGAGCATGTCACCCAGGATCTTCGCAATCACTTAGTGCACAAGCTGTAAGTGTTGCTCTTCTCAGTGTCCACACTTGTGCTTGTGAGTGCCCAGTGACTGAACTGTTCTCCTCTTCCTCCACTCTCCCACAGTGTTCAGGCCATTTTTCCTACTCCGGACCCAGCGGCCTTGAAGGACAGGCGCATGGAGAACCTGGTGGCCTACGCCCGCAAAGTGGAAGGGGACATGTACGAGTCAGCCAACAGCAGGGTATGTCTCCTTGCTTTGGCTACGTTTTTTTTTTTTATTTTAATAGTTTTCTCTCTTTTAGGAAGCTCATTCTCTTGCCCCCTCTCACAGGATGAGTATTACCACTTCCTGGCTGAGAAGATCTATAAAATTCAGAAAGAGCTGGAGGAGAAGCGGCGATCTCGTCTCCAGAAGCAGATCATCAACCAGACACCCATGGCCGGTCCTGGGGGGCAGCAGCCAGGCCTGGGGCCCGCGCAAACCGGTCGCCCACCCAGTGAGTGCAGGAGGGTGGGCTTTAACTCATATTCAGGTTGAATGTATGCACCAGCTTAGAGGGTTTACTTATTCAGAGTGTCTGTGATGTCTTACAGGTATAGCTTTTCTTAGTTCCTTTTCCAAGTTTTCATTTCATTACAAATTCTGTCCAGGTCTCTCCTCACTGTTTAATCTTGTTTCTCTTTCTTGCCTTCCCTCTCTCCTTTGTGTTTCCTCATGCACCTTCTCAGATGGACCAGTGCCTATGCCTAATGTGCCAAACCAGATCATGAACCGCATGCAAGTCTCTCAAGGTACTCCTTACTTACTGTTGCCTGGTTTCTCGTCTTTAACAACCTTCTCCCTGGATCTTTCAGCGTGAGCTGGAAACCCTGTCCGTACGCTCCCCTGCACATCCCCAGGCATGTGTGGAGGTGGCTGTCCTGGAGCCCCCCTCACAGCACCTTATAGAGTCCTGTAATGGCTTGCAGTGTCAATACCAAGCAAATCAGAGCGTAGATCATGAGGACAGCAGTGAAATGGTGCATTGTGGTAGGCCAATGTAGAAAAGATGGTTCTTGCTGGCTTGTAGATGGGGTTTTCTCATGTTCCTGGATGTTTGGTCTTGCTGCCTGTGACTAAGATGTGCATGAGAAAAGTGCTGCGCTGTGTGTCTCTGCTTTTGTTTGCCTGTTTTTGTCTGTGTTGTTTTGCTTGGGCGTTATTCACCAATGCTGAGTTGCACATCTTAAGGAATGATTGATATCAGTAGTGGAGATCAGTTCCAAAACCCGGCTTTACCCACTGAACCGAGTGGTACATGAACTGAACCGAGTGGTAGATCTAGGTCTGAGTTTATGCTTAACTTTGTGTTACGAGATGGAAAGGTTTAGGTCAGTGCAAGCTGTACACACTCTCAGTTTAAGGATGGCTTCATACAGACAGCAAAGTCCTAATAAGGTGGAATGTGCAACTGCTCGTAAACTGAGCCCAAAGACTCATTTTCTTCACCCTTTGTGCATGTCCTGAGCTACAGCTGTCAGTATGTGTCATGGTTAAAGTATGTATTTCAATGTCATTGTGACGTCAGTTCTATCATCATGAAAAGTATTGCATTTTTGAACCCAAACACCCATTTGATAATCAGAGTACAGATTTTGAAATTGAGTATACCAGGATTTTTTTTTTTTTGTAATATTTGCCCCCTAGTGATTAAGTGGGGAATTCTGTTAGATTAAATTTCTCCTGTTGAAAACTATAACAATGTACTGTTGAGACTCCTTTAAGTTGTGCTCACCCTCTTTTTGCTCTACTTGGTGACTCGCAATTATGTGCAATACTCAAGCTGTTAGTTTTTCTAACAGCAAGCACTTTTTCAGTTTGTAGAGGGTATGGTTTGATTGAAACAGTTAGGGTGCACTGCTGCTTTTTGTTCATTTAGAATCATTCAGACTATGCTGAGCTTGCAGGGATGATATTGAATCTGAGCACCTTGAGTTGTTCCCATCTGGCTGCTAATTGTGTGTGTGTGTGTGTCCTACAGGGATGAACCAGTTCAATCCCATGCCAATGCAGAATGTGCCGATGTCCCAGGCACCCATGGGAGCCCGTGCTGCATCCCCGATGAACCATCCAGTGCAGATGAACATCAACTCCGTCCAAGCAGTAAGCTCACCCTTTGCCAGGGAGTTTTTCCAGGCTGTTACAACCCGATATGAGTTCTATGACAGATTTTCTTTAATCAAAGCAAGTGTTTAACAAACACAAAGTTGTGGAACACAGGTCTTCCTTAACATAGCTGCATGATTTAAACAGCCTTGGCTGATGTTCACTTATCTAAATTTAATTTTTTTTTTTTTTTTTTTTTTTTTTGTATCTATGCTTATGTCAGTTCCTGTTGGCAAGCTGTAAGATCAGAATACTGTAAACTTCTTGCTCTGTTTGCCGGATACATTGCTACAGTTAGAAACAGCCCTGGAATGGCTTTCCAATTGAACTGCTCTCAGGAGTTAAAAAATGGGTTTTCTGAAATAACATCTAAGATGGCATAAGTAGACAATAGATGTGATGCTCTGCTGTCTCATTCCAGATGGGAATGTCCCCTTCTAGAATGCCCCACACACAAGGCATGATGGGAACACACGGCAACAACATGGTGGGGCAGATGGCCAGCCAAAGCCAGTTCATGCCTCAGACCCAGTTCCCACCCTCCGGTGGGGGCATGAATGTGAATGTGGGCCTAGGTCAGCCGGGTACACAGGCAGCAGTCATGCAGGTGAGGGCACTGATGAGCATGAACCTGCTGAAAGTATGCCAGCGGCCTGGGTGCTGTTTGAAATGGTGTCCGTTTTATGTGGCGCAGTCCCAAGATGTCTTCGTGTGGGGGTAACGGGGAGGTAATAACACCACCCTGAGCCTCTGTCTTATCTCCAGCAGCAGCAGCAGCCTCAGCAGAACGCTAATCTACCCATGAATGCCCTGGCAACCCAGCAGCTCTGCACACCGCTCCCCCAGCCCCCGCTACACGCCACGCCGCCCCCAGTTTCAACCACCAGCACCCCCAACCTGCAGCAGCTGCAGCACCCCACCCCCTCCCAGGCGCAGCCCTCTAGCCGAGCCTCCACCCCTGTCCCTGTGCACGGCCCTGCCCCTGCACAGGGCACCCCGCCTGCACCAGTCCAACCACGCACACCCCTGGCTACGCAACAGGACACCGCTGTGCAGATGCAGCACACACCTGCGCAGGCGCAGCCCCCCACCACTCCGGTGATAGCCCCCCCGCCTTTTTTTAATTACATACATGATGCCCCTTTGTGAGTCTTTTGATATTTTGACGAGTGGGTTCTATGTTCTGTTGAGTTTTTTTTTTCTTTACACCAGAGTTTTTTCCCTGCCTTTTCAAACCGAAGAAATTTAAAGGCGGAGCGAGTGGACAGTATTGCTGGTTGCTTCCTGTGTATGACACTGCTCAGTTTCTCTTTTGCCCGACTTTTGTCATATGTACAGCTTTCCCAGACAGCTGCCAGCATAGACACCCGCGCGTCCACGCCGGCCTCAGCAGCAGGTGATCTCCACTCACAGCATGCCATACCTGAGCGGACTGAAAGGCCCGGCCATGAGCCCAAACCCGAGCCCCGGGATGATGAGCAGGACTTTGAGTCTGGAGGGTTGAAAGCGGAGCTCAAAACAGAGGTGCGTCTGCTTGGATAGACCAATGAGATTAATGCTGGAGCAGTCTGGACACAAAACCTTAGTCTGCAGAGGCTTAGTACACTTAGGTTTTTAGTGGTATATCAGAAGTCCTTTGTTAAATTTGTTTTTAATTTGATGCACATCAGTGTTGCGCAGGAGAATTTTAGCTCTTGCTGATTATACAGTCTTTAAACTTGAAGCCATTTTAGTGTTTTCTTTTGTGAGGACTGAGTACTTTAGTAGTACACTGTCTATACGCATTGTAATTGAGAATGACTTGTAAAACTGTAAAAACCCATCTTCTACCCCTATTTTTATTTGTTTTTAATTTAATCTCGTTTTTCCAGACCAGATACCAGATCTGTGTAAGTTTGAATCTTTTTTTTTTTTTTTTTTAGTGTTAGAGTAATTAGCACAGTTTTTGTTGATTAACATGTCTGTCATACCACATAAAGCAGAGACCCTTTGATATAGTGTTCTTCCATTACACCCCTACCAGTGATTGGCTAGGGTGTTTTTTTTGTTTTTTTTTTTTTTTTTTTTTTTTTCCCCCTCCTTCAAGCACTATTTTTAATTTGAGTGATTCTGGTATAGTATTTTAGTTTCCTTGGAAATTCTGTTAACTTCTGCATGGTTTTCATTTTTGAGTTGTAATGGCACTGTTTTTGTCACTTTTAGTTTAGGAATGCTTGGTGTCAGAAGTGTGAGGAGAGATAAAGAGGGATTGATGGTTGTGCTGTTAGCAGCTGCCATTTAGTTATTTTTACTTTTTAAAGCCCATTAAATGTGTGTATGTCTCTGAATTATTACTTATCACACAACACTACAGTTGACAGAATGCAGAGGTGCCAACACCTCTGGCTGTCTGATCAGAGCAGAGTGACTTGGCAGGGTCAGTCAGAAACCCAAAGGGGATGTAGCACATACCTGCTGAATTGGCAGAGATGGAGTGTTCCTTACACAGTGGTGTGGGTATGGTTTCGGCTTCGTGGGGGATACACAACCTATCAAATCTGATCCAGTATATGATTAAAGTAACCAGCCTTCAAGTATTGGATGCAATATGCCCCCCCCATCCCCACAAATCTACACCTGCGCGCATATATCAGAACAATACTAATATCATGTATCATAAACAATCAGCAGAAATCCAAATATCTCCAAGAACTCCACCATATAGAAAAGCTGTTGTGTGCAGCTGTTTGCACATAATTGCACTTCACCAAGGAATGCACTTTTCCAGGTCGTACCTACTGTAAGGAAAAAAAACTCGAACTATGCACAGACATGCTCCGTAAGTACATTAGAACTGTGTCAGTGGAACAGCATCACTGCTGTCACCATGAAGTGTTGTCATACATTGACTTTTACTGAGATGAAAACATTTGGAACTTCCTCATCTGTATTACAGTGACTCTGCAGCTTTGTCATTATTTTCATGTCCAATCCTGTAACCAAACATTTTAAGAGGGCAGATGGTTTTATTGGTAAAGTATCACCGTAAAATATAGTTACCATTTTCTCACTATTTAAGATTTTTTTACCTTGATTTTTGACTTTTTGCATTTTATTTATGTATTTTGATGTGGTGATAGGACTGATGAGCTAAGAGTATTAATCACATGACTCTCCATCGTGTGTTAGGGTGAACATAACCTATGAAAATACTTGGTTTGTCAGATTTTTTTTCAGCCACTTTTGCTGTACAGCAAAGCTGGGCCTGATGTTGCTTTTGGATGGAGCTTGTTGGCTTTAGGAAGGGATGCCTAGCTGTACGGCCTGGAACTCCCCAACACCTTTTGTCTCTTGATTTGCCTTTTTTATTGCATGAGTAATACCAAAACAAAAAACAAATGAACAGTTCAAATTCATCATCTTAATGTTTGAGCACTGTGTGGTAAAGTGTGCCTCTTTAAAGTTGTAACACCCCTTCTTTGAATTTGAAACAAGCTTGTGATTTTGCTCTCAGATTTGAGATTGTGTGGGGACATTTTTCAGGATGGTTTCAAAAAGTCTGAATTTACTGCCACACCTAGAACCACCACATAAAAATACCTGCATGTCATTTTGTGTTTGGGAAAAATTAAAAATTCAAATTTAAAATTTTGTCAGCCTGGTGTTTACACCACATGATCATTCAGCCATATACATTTTAATGTCACTGTGGAAGAGGAGTGGTAGTTGCTTTTTACACACAAAAAGCTTGTAAATTGCTATCTGACCAATTTGGTGCCTTTTTGCTTCTGCTCCGACAACACTTATCCAGTGGAGCCTGATGGGAGCAGCTGTGTCACACGGTGGCAGTCGTGTCATCCCAACCACCTCCTGTCGAATGCATGAGAGTGGTACTCCCACTTTCTCGCTTTGAATAAATTTTGAGACTTTCTGAAAACTGGAACCCCTCATCTTTAGCAGTAGAAACTGCAGAGTAGCATTAGTACATACTTGTTTGCAAGGTGCTGTAATGCAGCTGTTGGACCAATGGACAAGGTACATAAACTAGCAGTGTAGTGTACATTTCACGAATTTGAATTGAATTACAGGAAATGTAATTCTGAAGCGAACCTTCTTTGTCCTTTTGATTTATTGTGAAACTTGACAGTTGTCCTAGATAACGAACCAATTTTTTTTCTTCTCTACATTAGTCTGAGGATGACTCCTCATCCCTGTCTGTGAAGAAGGAAGAACCAGAGGGTTCAGATATCAAACAAGAGCCCATGGATGTGGAGGAGAAGGCAGAGGCAAAGGCAGAGACCAAGGAGGATGGTGATGAGGGCGGTGCCAACGGACCCATGATGTCCCCACCTCCCTCCCAGTCCCGCAGGAAAAGTGAGGCTGTAGAACATGGCTTATTCACAGCGGGAATCCCGTCACACTTTTTAAATGTGTTTTATGTAACATGCACATTTACTGGCTTTCTCGGTGGGAGGGCTGTGTTGTTACATTTGTTCAAGGGTCTTTTCTCAGTATGTTCCTGTTCTCTTTACTGCCTTCAGTCTTCAAGCCTGAGGAGCTGAGGCAGGCCCTGATGCCTACGTTGGAGTCACTTTACCGCCAGGACCCAGAGTCTCTGCCCTTCCGCCAGCCTGTGGATCCCTTACGGCTGGGTATCCCGGTGGGTACTGCTGTCCAGGGCCCAGCACCCCATCGACACTGTGTGCTTGGTTTATTCGTTCTGTGTGGAACCTTATGTGCAGGAGGCCTGTTCAGCAATGGCCCTCTGCAGTCTTTTCATTATTTTCTCATAATGATAAAATGGATAAGTATGTAACACTTAATTCAATTTCCTTGTGAGTCCGGGGTGCTAGACTCACTGCTGAGCCTTCTGGAGGTGTTCCAGGCCTAACTCTGTGAAATACTGATGAAGGAAGGTGCCTGCTTGATTATCCCTATGAAGAACCTGGAAAGTGGAATTTGTGTTCATGGATGGTGCAGAAGGAAATATTTTAGGAAGGTAGAAATTGCAATAGCATGTGGCCCACCTTATGTAGTATACACGGGTGATCCAGTGGATTCAGGTGGTTAAAGACCTCTGTTTTGTTGTAGATACAGTACCTAACACGTAGGCACACTGGGTACAAGCATGATATGATTAGGTGCATGATGCTTGTCCAGTCCCACTTGAATTCAGATTATTTTAAATGGCATTTAAAACTTTATACGCATCAACAATAAGTATTCTTGTTTTTGGTCCCACTTGCATGTTACCTAACATGTTTGTCTCTCCCTTTAAGCACAAATGTCGGTAGGAAGTCGATCCAACACTATTACCAGCTGGCGCTGCTTATTTTAGAAAATTATCTGACCTCTTGTCTTTTTGATAGTGCCATTTTTAATACTGTATAAGGCTAAAGAATGGTGTCTTCAAATTCACCCAGCTGAATGTGTTGTTGTTGTAAAGAAACTGGACACAAATAGAATCGGAACTGAATTGTTAAAGGGTTATGGTGTTCACCCAGACGTATAATTGCTAATTTCAAGCAACACTACAGATGATTAGTGCTGTGTCAGTTAGTGGATGTAATCAAAATCTTAACAGTAAGCAGAATTCTGTTCAGAAGATGTTTTTCTGTTAGATTTAGCATGTAAATGTTGATATCACCTACTTTATGTACTGTAATGGTCATGAAGCATTTATGTCATTTAAGTCATGCGTTCTGTATGCTAGAATGTTAGTTTACGGCTGCCAGTCATTATCTTGTGTTCCTAGACCCTGCTACCCATATGAGCACTTTACATGTGTAAGCATGAGTATTCTTGATCAAGGGTGAACTCTTAAGTTTCCTTCAGGTAGACGATGCCTCATACGCACAAGTATAAAAGTTACAATCTCTGCTTAAGCAGAAGCTCCTGATTCAATGCTTTGACTATTTTGTAGTTAACTTTTTTTTTTCTTGATCAGCGAGTATAATTTCTCTTAAATGGCAAGCTTGTCATTAACATTTTGCTTTTGCTCGCACCTACAAAAACAAATGAGGAACCACGACATAGTTGTAGGACGGCAGCTAGCAGTTGTGATTGCTGAATGTGTTTTATCAGCACAAATGAATACTTGGTGTATTGGTTAACCAGGCTTTGTGTTTTTTCAGTATACCATAATTTCCTACTGTTAGTAGCTACTAAGTGTTCATTATGGTATTATAGTTACATCTTGCTGTGGTAGGATAATGATCACTGTGAACCTTCCAGTGATCAGCCTGGAGCATATAAAAGAGTTAAGCAGAAAGGTCTTTTGGCCTTGTCAATACTGAGCTTTGTTCATTGTTAAACACTTGTATAAAGTAGAGCTTCCTTGGGTTAATTTGTTGAATGTCATCTTACATATCGTCTGACTTTTGGATATGGATGCCTGTGTTAAATGTACCATTTCTGTTCACTGATATCCCCCAGGACTACTTTGACATCGTGAAAACCCCTATCGACCTGTCGACCATAAAACGCAAACTGGACACGGGTCAGTACCAGGAGCCCTGGCAGTATGTGGATGACGTGTGGCTCATGTTCAACAACGCCTGGCTGTACAATCGCAAGACATCGCGTGTCTACAAGTACTGCTCTAAGCTGGCTGAGGTGTTCGAGCAAGAGATTGACCCCGTCATGCAGAGCCTGGGCTACTGCTGTGGCAGGAAGGTGAGCAGGCGTTGGTCATTGTGACGTGCCAGCTTTGTCATGCATTTAAGGACATTCTGTTCAGCACAGTCACCCCAGATGACCTGTTGCATACTTGCCCCCTTCTGTGTACCCTACCAACCATCTGAACTGCTCAGGTTACATTTATTTAAGTCTGCTGTTTGTTCTGTCTCTCTGTCTTGTGTGTGTGTGTGTATGTGTGTGTGCGTGAACAGTATGAATTCTCACCTCAAACGCTGTGCTGCTATGGCAAGCAGCTTTGCACCATTCCCCGAGACGGCACCTACTTCAGCTATCAGAACAGGTGAGAGGGGCTGGAAGGGAGAGAGATTCCCTGTTCCGTATCCATGAATGGGTGTTCACGTTTCCTGTGCTCGGAGATATCTAGCTGTGGGTGAGGCTTACTGGTTCCTTCTCGTTCTGTGCAGGGACTCACAAGGGCCTGGCATGGCTCAGCTTGGTGCCAGGCAGCTGCAAATAAGTCAGTGCAGCTGTGGCCCTTGTGTCTGCCCCTATAGGATTGACATTTCTGGTAGCATTCTGTGCTGCCAGCTAGCTATTGTTTTTCAGCTACTTTCTTTGATGCCCCAGCTCAAGTGGAAGCAAAGCTTGGAATGCGATTGTGAACAGTAGACAGATGGGAGCCATGTGAAGGCAGCCTGTCTGCTAGGCGACAGCACTGTGCATTGAGCCCTTTTCAGAAACTTGCATTTAGACATGGTGGGGGGGGTGTGTGCAGTGAAGTAAAACATCTCAGTCAAATTAAATGGCTCTGCTCTGCTCCCTCTGCTGTTCCGATTTTGTTACTGCAAGCAGATATTCAGGGGATTTAAAATCCAAGCACTGCCTCTAAAGTCAGATGGTTCTATAACTCCAAAGGGTCATACAGATCAGTGTTTTCTGATATTGCGGCCCTTCTGATGTTTTGATGACAAAGACAGTGTTTTGTACTAATTTATCAAAAGGTTAATCTGTTCGTAATATTGCTGCTAGTATTGTCTGTAATTGGACTATTTCAAAGTAGCACCTTCCTGTAAATGTGCACACACACCAAGTAACGTTTATCATACTTTTCTGTACATTGTTGTGCTATGAGCCTGTGATGTTGTGTGACTTATGTTTACGAAAATACAACCTTCTGGTTGGCAGGTACCACTTCTGTGAGAAATGTTTCAATGAGATCCAGGGAGACAGTGTAACACTTGGCGATGACCCTGCACAACCTCAGACGTGAGTTTTTTTTTTTTTTTTTCTTTTTGCTGCTTTTCTAGTGGTTTTCTTTTGAAATATTTTTTCCAATATGTTTAAAAATGGCTGTTTTTAAAATATATAAATTCTGTTGTATATTTCTCACTAGTATGATATCTAAAGACCAATTTGAGAGGAAGAAAAATGACACATTAGACCCAGAGCCGTAAGTATACGAGTCCACAGTCCTTATGTTGAACAGATACGATTTCTGGACCTTACCTTCTGACATGTGTACTGCTTTCCTGGCACCCGGCCTCACCAGTTTTCTCCCCCGTTTCACGTCTTACCATAGCTGCACATATCTTGTCTGAAAATTTTTGTGTTTCATAAGGTAAAATATTTTTCTCTTATCTGTTACAGGTTTGTTGAATGTAAGGACTGTGGGCGAAAGATGCACCAGATATGTGTGTTGCACTATGAAGTTATCTGGCCTGCAGGGTAAGCTTGCTATTTTTTGCAGTTCTGAAGACCATCTGAGAGACCTGATTGGTGTGCAGCCACTGGCCTTGAGTAGAACCAGCTAGCAAAGAAAATAATGCCAACAGATATGACGTGTTCGCAGTCTCAGTAATAAGAGTGCTGACACAAAGGGGCTGTTAGTACTGATATGACAGTTCACCTGTGAATTTACAGCACCGCTGCTTATAGTAATAGTTTTGTCACTACTGCCATGTTCACTTCTAAAGAAACTGTTGGGCCTGGCTGGAACTAAGAAACACCAGCACTGCCCCAATCCTGTGTACATTTAGCAAAGATAGCTGAGAAAAAGGAGCTGTTTGATTTGGCCATGCAAACAAAGACCCATAAAACAATGACATAATTGCATTGGATACCTTGTAAAACCACAAACTCCATTTTCAGTTGCATGTAAAGAAACAGATCTGCGTTGTTTAGCCCTATGTCTGCAACCAAAACGGCAACTGTAGATGGTAGCTTTTCAACATGGAGTTTGCATTCTTTGCATTTACTTGATGGTTTTTATGTATCTGCATTATTTTTTCATACACCTGCTAAATTTGCAGGTACATTCCCAAATGTATTGTTTTTTTTTCCTGACCTTCCTTTCCAAGTCTTCCAAGTCACATTGTATTTTCTATTCAGACCGAACACCCAAGACCATGTAAATGTACATTATTTTATGTTAAAAACCAATTTTGTTAATATAAAAAAAAAAATGTTATAAACCCCTAGCCAGCCCCACAATTTATGCAGATGTGAACCTGGTATGTGAGTTCTCAATATTGTATTAAAAGGGAGAAAAAAAAAACCTTTAAATTTCAAATGTTTAATTTGGCAGCTATTGCCAAGCAAAATAATGTAAAGCAGTCCAGCCAAACTAATTTAATTACTGTTTTGTTTTTAGTTTTGTCTGCGACGACTGCTTGAAGAAGACTGCGAGAACAAGGAAGGAAAACAGGTTTTCTGCTAAAAGTGCGTGTGTGTGTGTGTGTGTGTTAATGTAGGGATTGTAGTAGTGTCCAACTAAACACAGGAACAGCAGGTAATAGTGGGGTTGCCATGAAAACAGACAAGCCACCAAATTCAGTCCTAAGTTGATGCCACATCTACGTCAGATGGTGCCGGGGACTTCTGCTGCTTCCCCCACATACGTTATCTCACTCAGCTGTCCAATGATGCATCCCAGGCCTTCATTACCATCTTTGGCTTACCAGTGTTGGAGTTCTGGACAGACTCTGGACATGTTCTGAATGCTGTGTGCCTGTCCTTTCTCACAGGATTGCAGACCACCAAGCTGGGCACATACATAGAGGACCGAGTTAACAAATACCTGAAGCGGCAGAACCACCCTGAAGCTGGTGAGGTGTTTGTGCGGGTGGTGGCCAGCTCTGATAAAACAGTGGAAGTCAAACCTGGGATGAAATCCAGGTAAAGAGCCAGGCTGCTCCATTTATCTGTAGAGGTAGCAGACCTATGTTGTGTAGTGGTGTGCTAATTTGACACTTTCAAGTTTTATGCAGTCTAATATTTCTCCTTATGTGTCCATTAACATCAGATGAGTTATACCCTTGACTGGACAAAGTTTAGAATACAGCAAATAAGCATGACATGTGCCTGGGTTTCTGCATGTTTTTAAAGAGCATAGGTAATGGGAGTACGCTGTGCCTGTTGCTGACTCTGCTATATCCTCGTGATAGGTTTGTAGACACAGGTGAGATGGCAGAAAGCTTCCCCTACCGAACCAAAGCGCTTTTTGCTTTTGAGGAGATAGACGGGGTGGACGTGTGTTTCTTTGGCATGCACGTGCAAGAATACGGCTCTGAGTGCTCCTTCCCCAACACCAGGTAAGTGGCACAGAGAAAGGCAACGGCCTGCGTGTTCTGCAATAAGAAGTGACTTACTGCATAGAGGTCATCTTTACAAATCCTACAGTCAAAACACCTTTAAATTTGATGCTTAAATTGCTTCAGTAAAAAGCAGTGTTTGAGCAGCAATTAAATATTTTCATAGGCATGGCAGCCAAGTATTATTTCTGACATTGCGGTTTCCATATTCAGTATCTATCTGTTTATGAGCTTGTATTCTGATGCTAATTCATACCTCTCTCTTATCTCAGGAGGGTATACATATCGTATCTCGACAGCATTCACTTCTTCAGGCCCCGAATTCTGAGGACTGCGGTCTATCATGAGATCCTAATTGGTTATCTGGAGTACGTCAAGAAACTAGGGTATGTGTGCATTTCAAGAGAGGCACAGTAGGCACTTAATCCTAGGTCTCAGTCCAGCCTGCAGTTTTTTAATTGTTTGACATTGGATGGAATTTTAATGTGGAAACTGAAAACTAATAGTCGATAAATTTGAAGCTTTTTCTTGTAAGGAAGGGTTAAGCTAGCTCCCTGCCTCACCTCTGCAGGTATGTCACGGGCCACATCTGGGCCTGCCCGCCAAGCGAGGGGGACGACTACATCTTCCACTGCCACCCAGCGGACCAGAAGATCCCCAAGCCCAAGCGACTCCAGGAGTGGTACAGGAAGATGCTGGACAAGGCCTTCGCAGAGCGAATCATCCATGACTACAAGGTTGGGCCATAGGCATCCTAATGTGCACCATCTTGGGCCTCACTGTCCCGTACAAGTGCACGCTGTGTTCTTTTTGTTTCGTGTTCTCTTGACAAGATGAGATGATTCACTTCTGATGATTTAATGTTTTACATTTTTATGCATTAAATATTATGTCCAGGTAAAGGTCCATAGAGGTGTCTATAGAGGTTCATTTGGTGTGGGTTGTCAAACCAGCAGTCACAGATTTTTAGAAAACTGCTTGAATGGTACGAGTTCCCCTCTGAATGGAAGTGCATTGTAGTGTTGTGAAACACTGTGGTAAAAAAATTGCCAGATTTAATCGGGTGTACTACGGTAGTAGGACAGCACTTATTGTTGGTAGATTCTCCAATACTGATTGACCTCGTTTGTGACATGCACGTGTACTATTATCCTTGTAAGTCGCTTTGGACAAAGGCGTCTGCTAAATAAATAAAATGTAATGTAAATGTAAAAAAATGATGAGTTGGGATTTCATTGTGATAGGAAGAACTCAACTAATAGTGTAAAAGAAAGCAGACTGCAGAAAATGACACCAGCTAATTGCTTTTTGTGCTGTGTGTGTGTATACCCACATTTCTTCAAACAGGACATCTTCAAACAGGCAACGGAGGACCGGCTCACCAGTGCCAATGAGCTGCCCTACTTTGAGGGCGACTTCTGGCCTAACGTGCTAGAAGAGAGCATCAAGGAGTTGGAGCAGGAGGAGGAGGAGCGCAAGAAGGAAGAGAATACAGCTGCGTGCGAGACACCAGAGGTGGGGGGACGAATTGTGAGGACCTGATGTGGTTAAAGTCCCATGTAACAGTGCGTTTACAACGTCTGATAGCAACTGCGTATTTGGAATTCTTTTGCCGTGTCTGCATCTAAAACAAATTGGCTAACCTGCACTGAAAAACTCTGCCCCAACAAAAACAGTGACAACTGTACATGATGGCTTTTTGAGGCTGAGTTTGCATTATTGTATGTGTATGGTCCAGGAGATGTGTACGTTTGTGTGAGGTCAGCCGAAATGTGCACACCAGGAACTTAAAGCTCTCTACCTCCTTCCCATGTATACAGAGGGCAGAGTGGTCTGTGTGCTTTCGTTTTCTAAAGTCCACTATCAGTTCCTTGGTTTTTGTAATGTTTAAGTCTACGTTATTGAGAGAACACCATTTGTCAGATGCTGAACCTCCTCCCTGTAGACTGTCTCATTATCGTCTAATATCAGCCCCACTAAGGTGGTGGTATCAGCAAATTTCATTATGGTATTGGTAGTATGGATGGGGGAACAGTCATGGGTGATGGAGTAGAGATGAGGTCTCCCATGCTGACATTCTGGGGTCTGTTATTCAAAGTCCAGAATTCAGGTGCAGAGTGAGCTAACCAATCCCACATTGCTCAGTTTCTTAAACAGCTTCTGGTTTCATGTTTTTTAGGTTTTATATTTTTTTCATCAGGTAGTAAGCTCTGCAAAAATGTGACATAATATTTGATCTGGAATTTTATTTTGGAATTGACTCCATACTTGTGTATATTGGTCGACAAGCCTTGAACCAAAGGTGTTTCTTGTTTTTCCTCTTGCTCTCAGTAGCTCCACACTCAGTTACCCTCTTTGGCAAAAGACAACCTGAATACTGGTACACTTTGCACATTTGTATTCAGTGTCACCTCCACTTTAAACACTTTAGATGCTATTTTGTGCACAGTTCAGTTTAACATACTTTTGCAGAAAGATGACCAGGTCAGTTGGCTTACATTCACAGGCTATACTTTCACACCCACTACTCTAAGAAATTGCCTTTCTGTGCTATTTTAGAGCACATTTGTAAACATGCTGGGCTACCTTGGAGTAATTTGCTGTAGCACCTAGCTTTGGCCATCACTGTTGCTACTTGTGACCCTCACTGGTCAGTCTCGCCTGTTGTAACACGATCATGCATTTGGGCTCTCCAGGGAACACCAGGGGACAGCAAGAATGCCAAGAAGAAGAACAGCAAGAAGACGAACAAGAACAAGAGCAGCGTGAGCAGAGCTAACAAGAAGAAGCCGGGCATGCCCAGTGTCTCCAACGACCTGTCCCAGAAGCTCTACGCCACCATGGAGAAGCACAAGGAGGTGCTGTACCTCCTTCACTTAGCTGTTGTGTCTGTTGCATAATACTACTGGGTGTATTTTCTGTCAGAAGCTCTGTTCCTGTTCTCTGCAGTGTTTGGTGCTTTGCTTTGCGCTTTATTATACAGCTTTGTTTTCGTCCATTTAAGGGGTGTCACTAATTGTCACCTGTGAACTTGCTTCAGGTGTTCTTTGTGATCCACCTGCATGCGGGGCCCATGGTGAACACGCTGCCCCCCATCATAGACCCAGACCCACTCCTGACATGCGACCTGATGGACGGGCGGGATGCCTTCCTTACACTGGCACGTGACAAGCACTGGGAGTTCTCCTCATTACGGCGTTGCAAGTGGAGCACCATGTGCATGCTGGTGGAGCTGCATCACCAGGGCCAGGACCGCTTCGTCTACACCTGCAATGAGTGCAAGCACCACGTGGAGACGCGCTTCCACTGCACTGTCTGCGAGGTGCGCCACTCTTTCTCCTGTCACCCCTAGAACATGAGCAGTGTGGTGTTATTGTGTTTCATTACAAAGTCTGTCTCTCGTCATGGTTTCCCTACAGTGGTGCTATGGCAGTAAAGTCAGGTGGAATGCTGATAACTGTCACATGCTCTCATGAAGGCAACTTTTTTTTTGTATGACTCCATTTTGGGAGTCCCCACATTTCAGGTTGGTGAGCTCTACCTTTCTTTTGTTAATATTGCATATGTTTTCTCTTGCACCAGGACTTTGACCTGTGCATCAGCTGCTACAACACTAAGGGCCACGAGCACCAGATGGTGAAGTGGGGCTTGGGCCTGGACGATGACAACAGCAGCCAGGGTGCCGAGGCCTCCAAGAGCCCACAGGAAAGCCGCCGCCTCAGTATCCAGCGTTGCATTCAGTCACTGGTGCATGCCTGCCAGTGCCGCAATGCCAATTGCTCACTGCCGTCCTGCCAGAAGATGAAGCGTGTGGTGCAGCACACCAAGGGCTGCAAGCGCAAGACCAATGGTGGCTGCCCTGTCTGCAAGCAGCTAATCGCGCTCTGCTGCTACCATGCCAAGCACTGCCAGGAGAACAAGTGCCCCGTTCCTTTCTGCCTCAACATCAAGCACAAGCTGCGCCAGCAGCAGCTGCAGCACCGCCTGCAGCAGGCGCAGATGATGCGTCGCCGCATGGCCACCATGCAGGGCCGCAGTGGCCCCCAGAATCTGCCCTCCCCACCTACCTCAGTGGCCACGCCTGGCACGCCCACCTCCCACCAGCAGCCCGGCACGCCTCAGACCCCTCAGTCCTTGCCACCACCTCCATCCCAGTCGACTACCCCCAGTGGTGGTGTCCTCTCGCCTCCTTTCCCCGGTGGCCCACGAGTTGGCCAGGCACCTGCGCCCGCCCCCCAGGGCAAGCCCCAGGGCCAGCAGGCTTCGCCTCTGCACCAGCAGCAGTCTCCCTTACCCCAGCCTCCTCCAGTGCAGCAGCCGCAGCAGCAGCAGCCGCCGCCACCGCAGCAGCAGCAGCAGCCCCCCCTAGCTGCAATGAAGATTGCACGGCACTTCGAACGTGTCGCCCAGGCACAGCAACAGCACCAACACCCCGGCTATCGTGTCAATATGAACGGGCTGCACCAGCAGCGACCACCAGGACCTATGTCATCCAGCATGCCCATGGTGGGCCCCCGTGGCCCTGTCATGCAAGCTGTGCCACCTGGGCAGTGGCCTGCGGGCCCCCAGGGGCCCATGCAAACACCACTTCCCACACAGCCGCAGCAGCAGCAACAAGTCCCATCCCAGCAGCCCCAGGGTCCCCAGCCGTCTTTGCCAATGCAGCGGCCCATTATAGCACAGCAGTCCCCTCGCATGCCTGGGGCAGTGCCACCTCCCCAGGGCCCCTCGCAGCAGGCACCACAGCAAGGGACCCCCATTGCAGCTGCGGCCCTGCAAGACCTGCTGCGCACGCTCAAATCTCCCAGCTCTCCGCAGCAACAGCAGCAGGTTCTCCGAATCCTTAAGTCCAACCCCCAGCTCATGGCTGCATTCATCAAGCAGCGGACAGCCAAGTACCAGGCCAGCCAAGCTCCGCAGCAGCAGCAACAGTCGCAGCAGGCACCGCCGCAGCCACCCCCGCAAGGCATGCATGGAAACCAGCCCAACCTCCCAGCCATGGCGGCAATGCCAGGTGGGGCTGTGCAAAGGCCTGGAATGGCGCCCCAGGGACCTCAGCAAGGCATGGGTGCCCTGGGTTCACAGGGTCAGATGACCCCTGGGCACAGTGCCAACCTCCAGGATCTGTACCGCCGGCAGCTTCTACAACGGCAGCAGCAGCTGCAGCAGCAGCAGCAGGGAGCCATGTCCCAGGCCTCTGCAGCCAGCTACTCCCAGCTACGTATGCAGCAGCAGCAACAGCAGCAGCAGCAGCTAGCCATGCAGGGTGGAGCAGGACCCATGGGTCAGCTGCCTCCCAAGGCACAGATGGGTCTGGATGGCGCTCAGAACCTGTTGCACTCGCGCCTGCTCCAGCAGCAGCAGCAGCCCCAGCAGCAGCAGCAGACCCAGCAGCAGGCTGTCCTGAAGCCGCAAATGGGCTCCCCTGCCCAGCCCAGTCCCATGAGCCCACAGCCGCACATGCTCGCTGGCCAGTCCATGGCTTCCGCACTTCCCGGCCAAGTGCGGTCGCCCGCCCCCGTGCAGTCACCCTGCCCGGCTTCGCAGCAACAGCAGCCCCCACCCCATTCCAGCCCCTCTCCCCGGATACAGCCCCAGCCCTCCCCACAGCACGTACCCACCCACACGGGCTCACCCCACCCTGGCCTCGCTCCACCCATGCCTGGTCCCATGGAGCAGAGCCACCTGGGTGCGTCCGAGCAAAGCGCCATGCTGCCACAGCTTAACACGCCTGGCCACGTGGGGCTGCCAGGGGACATGAACATGGGAGACACCTCGGGGGACACGTTGGAGAAGTTTGTAGAGAGATTGTAGCATCTTGGGGTGGAAAAAATGTGCTCCTCTTTTTCAGCTTCATTTTTTCTTCAAAAAACTTTTTGTACCAACATGTAAAAAGTTTAAAGGAATTTAAAGTCAGGAATGCTAGGAAATGCCGTTTCCTAATCTGAGACGCTTCTGTTTCTTCCTACAATTCAAGGGATTTGAAAATTGATGTTAAAAAATTTCAAAGAATATATTTTTGGTTTAGACCACATTTGGTCCATTTTTCTTTTATTTCATTTTGTTTTGGTATGAATTTCATGCTTTTTTTAAGAATTTATGGAACTATTTCATTATATTATGTTTTATTTTGTACCTTTTCAAACTTTAAAGCATTGTTTGTGTTGAAGAATGTAATGTAATGTCTGGGAGTTAGGCCAGCTTTCCTTCTGTTCTGTCCCTCTCCTCATTCCTGGCAAATGCATTCTAATTGATGTACCAATTTTCAAAAGAACATACTTTTGAGAGAAATTCCTTTTTTTGTTAATTGTAAAGTCTGTGCAAAGTATTCATTTGTATAGATAGGACCTAGGATATTGCACACATGCAAACACAATTCCCCAAACATACCAGTACTCAAATACATACATACATACATACATACATACATACATACGTGCACCAGTGAAAACAACATTCATTTTCATTCAGATATCTCACTGGCCTGGAATCAGAATTTGTCTTGCATATGTATAAATTGCTTTGTTTCTCCTTTTGAAATTTCTGAAATTAGTCCTATGAATATAGCTATGTAAAAATGAACTGATCCTTATACTGCCCACAAAGGATCACTGTTGACTGCTGATTTGATCAGAGAAAGAATTCTACCTGTCCTCGTTTCCCCAACGCAAAACTTGAATCGAGCAGGTTTTTTTCTTTAATGTAAAATCATGCAAGTTATTACACAAAATGGTATAAATATAAGGAAAAACTAAATCACTGTATAAACTCATTTCTTACTTATATACCATATTGTTAAATAAACTGTGTGCAACAGACAGAAACTAATGACTCGAGTCTGTCTTATGGTCATAGTGAACCTGTGAAGTCATGATATAACGTTTAAAAATGTACCCAAATTGTTGCTGTGAAATGTTACCTGATTTAAAAGAAAAAGCCAATGGGACTTTGTTTTTCTGGTGTTGAAACAGGGATGTTTTAAATGGATATTCTTTAACAGGATCTAGTGTTTTTTACTTACTGAGCGTAGTCTCTGGTGCCTGACAGACCGGATGTTTTTGTCTCTGGCCCTAATTAACAAGCAATCCACAGTAAGTAAAAATTATATAAAATATTAGTACAGAACACCCCTGATTTATGCTCTTAATCTGTTCCTTAATGTTCCATGTAAAACAGAAAACATTTCAAGTAGGGAAAAAAACCAAGATGCATTCCCTGTCCAAAAAAAAAAAAATCCCGAACCAATTTTCCCAAATATCATGAAAGCATTTTAAAAGACCTATATAACAAGCATGTTATGTTTGCTTGACATAACACTTCAAACAAATTGACATGATTTGTTATAAACTACTTATTCATTAAATGACCTCAAATGTTAAAGTACTACACGTTAGTATTCCCTTCCTTTTTCATCTGCTCCCTCTAGGGGTCGCCACAGCGGAACATCCTTCTCCATACCAACCTGTCCTCTGCAGCTTCCTCTGTCACCCCAACCTCTATCATGTCCTCCCTCAGTATGTCCATGAACCTCCTCTTTGGCCTTCCTGTTCTCCTCCTGTCAGGCAGCTCCAACCTCACCATTCTTCTCCCTATATACTCTGTATCCTTCTTCTGCACGTGTCCAAACCATCTTAAGTTTCGCCTCTCTCACTTTCTCTCCAAACCATCTTACCTGTGCTGTCCTCGTATGCTCATTTTTAATTCTGTCCAATCTCGTCATTCCCAGTGAAAACTCTGCCTCCTGTGTCTTTGTCAGTGCCACTGTCTCCAGCCCATACAACATAGCTGCTCTCACTACTGTCTTGTAAACCTTTCCCTTTCACTCTTGCAGCTACCCTTCTATCACAGATCACTCCTGACACTCTTCTCCACCCACTCCATTCTGCCTTTACTCTCTTTTTCTTTTCTCTACTACACTCCCCATAACTTTGAACGGTTGATCCTAAGTATTTAAACTCATTCGCTTTTGCTACCTCTGTTCCTTGCAATTGCACAATTCCACCACCCTATCTCTCATTTACATACATGTACTCTGTCTTGCTCCTACTGACTAACATTCCCCTTCTCTCCAGTGCATACCTCCACCTCTCCAGGTTCATTTCCGCCTGTTCCCTATTTTCACTACAGATAACAATGTCATCCACAAACATCATAGTCAATGGAGACTCCTGTCTGACCTCATCTGTCAACCTGTTCATCACCATTGCAAACAAGAAGGGGCTGAGAGCCAATCCTTGATGCAATCCAACCTCCACTTTAAACCAGTCCATCATTCCTACCGCACACCTCACTGCTGTCATGCTATCCTCATACGTGTCCTGTACCACCCTCACATACTTTTCCACTACTCCTGATCTCCTCATACAGTACCATAGCTCCTCTCTTGGCACTGTTATATGCTTTTTCTAAATACACAAACACACAGTGCAACTCCTGACCTTGTCTACTTTTCCATCAACATTCTCAAAGCAAACACTGCATCTGTGGTGCTTTTTCTTTGCATGAACTCATATTGCTGGTCATTTCATGTTGCAGCCTAGCTTCTACTACTCTTTCCCATTACTTTGGGGTGAGGCTGATCAACTGTATGCTGCTGTAGTTGCTACAGCTCTGTGCATCTCCCTTGAATATTGGAACCAGTACACTTTCTCTCCACTCATCAGGCATCCTTTCACTTTTCAAAATGTTGTTAAATAATCTGGTTAACCACTCCACTACCATCACTTCTAAACATTTCCATCCCTCCACATCATCTGGACCAAACTGCCTTTCCGTTTTTCATCCTCTTTATAGCTCTTCGCACTTCTTCCTTACTAATCCATTCACTTTCTGACTCACTGTCTCTACCTCATCTAACCTACACTCTTTACCATTTTCTTCATTCATCAGCTCCTCAAAGTAATCTTTCCACCTTCTCAACATACTCTCCTCACTTATCACCTTCTCTTGTGCATCCTTTATCATCCTGACCTGTAGCACATCCTTTCCAGCTTGATCCCTTTGTCTGGCCAGTCGATACAAGTCCTTTTCTCCTTCCTTAGTGTTCAGCTTCTCACACAACTCATTATGTGTCTTTTCCTTAACCTTCGCCACCTCTTTCTTCACCTTGTTCCGTGATTTCTTGTACTCCTGCTTACTGATCTCATGTCTCCTATTATCCCAGTTCTTTTTCACCTGCCTCTTTTCCTTTATGCTTTCCTGGACTTCCTCATTCCACCACAAAGTCTCTCTCCCTTTCTCTGTCCAGATGTCATGCCTAATATCTTCCTAGCTGTCCCCCTCACCACTTTTGTAGTAGTTGGACATTCATCCAGTACCTCTTTGTGTCCACCCAGCATCTGGCTCAACTCCTCCCTGAATTTCACACAGAGGGCTTCCTCTTTCAGTTTCCACCATCTGATCCTTGATTCAGTCGTCCTCCTCTTTCTCTTCCTAATCTTCAAGGTCATTTTACAGACTACCATACGATGCTGTCTAGTTATGCTGTCCCGTCACCACCTTACAGTCCTTAGTCACTTTCACGTTGCATCTCCTGCATAGAATATGGTCCACCTGCGTGCACCTTCCCCCCACTTTTATAGGTCACCCTATGCTCCTCTCTCTTCTTAAAATATGTATTTACAACTCCCGTTTCCATCCCTTTTGCAAAATCTATCACCATCTGCCCTTCCGCATTCCTCTCCTTGACACCGTACCTTCCCATCACCACCTCGTCACCTATGTTACCTTCTCCCACATGTCCATTAAAGTCTGCTCCTATCACTACTCTGTCTTCCTGTGGTACACCCTCCACCATTTCATCCAACTTACTCCAGAAATGTTCTTTCTCTTCCATCTCACATCCCACTTGTGGAGCATATGCACTGATGACATTTATTATTTCCCCTTCAATTTCAAGTTTCACACTAATCATCAGATACCCTCTTCACTTCCAATACATTCTTACTATACTCTTCCTTCAGGACTATCCTTACACCATTTCGTTTCCTATCTACATCTTACAGTACATTGTTTTATTACACAGTGGCAAATATTTAGTAATGAAATTGATCTGGTAAGTTGAGATAATTCCCTTGATTAAACTTTCTGTAGTTCACGTGTTCTCTAAACAATACAAAAGAATAACTGATTTAGAATTTTGATAGACATAAAGACAGGAAATTAACTGGAAAGCTGATGGTATGTGAAGTTTATTTCAGCTTTAGATACCAAAATTTCTGGTGTACAGAATGTATTGTTGCTCGAAAAACTTTGTATCAAGAAAATCGATAAATCGAAAATGGTTTAAAAAAACAGTCATTATATATAGCGAAAACAAGAATTAAAAATTACAGCTATCCCTTAATTTGTTTCTCTGAAATAACACATAAAGGTCCCAGCAATGACAAGCTAGTACATTTTTGTTGATGGGAAAAAAAAAACTGATTCGATTCCTAATAACTTGAACTGCAAAACGCTGTTAACTTGTATTTCATTTCCTCTGTAGAATGGAGCTAATGAGAAGAGTGATGTCTGTAGTAGGACATTCAGTAAATAATGAGCGGCCTTTTTAAGAAAAGGGCTGTTTCTGGAGTTTAATGCAACATCTCTACAAACACCAACAATACACACTTTTACAAATGTAGATTTCTCCACTTTAAGAATTGGCATTTTGTGGAGTTCTCACCAGTTGCAGTTTTTGCAGGTCAGATCATGAATTGAATTACCCAATCTGAAAATTAGTAAATGTTCTGTCCAGGGAAAAATGGGCATTAAAGTATATCTCAATAACACTCACTTCATTATGACTCTTTGGTAATAAAACTATTTATTGTACTTTGAGCAATTCTAATAACCAGTAGAAAATCCCTTCCCAATAAAATACAAAAAATCCAGTATTTCTTAGACAATTTACAATGATCTGATTAAATTATCTGTGAGACAAAAGTTTTGCAATTTTAAACAGAACGTATTTTATGAGTTAATCCTACATATAATTACTGGTATAAAAAGTTTTATGCTCAAAGGTTGAACTGTTAAATTTTCCCTACATTTTGTAGTTGTCAATAATGAAAGCAAGCATAATACGATTCATGTAACTTCACAGACAGTGCTATGACTCAAACCATTGACAAAGATGTTTAAATTCTATGGTTTGCACCTTAGAAAAATTACTTGGTGCTTCTAGAATGCAATATTTAAAAATAAGTTTTGAGTAAAAAAATTACTAATGACTTCTTAATCTGTACTTCATTATCCATGCAATAATATAAAGCCTTTGTGACAGAAAATAAAAAATACGTGACCAATAATATTCAGCTTGTTTGTAATGTATTACAAATAAAGTCTTGTAGGCTGTATCAATAATAACAGACAACAGATTTATAAATTTAAACATTTATAATCAATCATCTGGGTCAATGGTGTGTTTTAACATGTTTCCACATTCCTCTGAGCCTTGGCAAATGCAGAGTTGAATGCAAGGTAAGTTTTGCCTATGACATTCTGTAGATGAAGTGGAGCATGTTTGCCTAGCTCTACATGAGCACACCAAATCACCAAGAAGGTCAGATGCCATTAGCCCATCAGAGTGCACAGGCGATAGACTATGACCAAATACTTCACAATGCCACCCATGACCAGTTGGGTCAAATATTTGGACAAGCTACCTGTGATAACATGCACAACTTAGTTTGCCATGAAGTGCTTTTTACATGTTGCTTGAAAGCAGCTTCAAAAGGAGGTAGCTTTGCAAGACTAATCTTTTGTTGCAAGTTTTACCTGGATTGTTCAAGACATCATGGCTGTCACACAGTTTTTCTTTTGAGTCATAAAGTAAAGCAGTTCATTTCCTTGGTGTTTTGGTAATCATTTCTACATCTTGTTCAACTATTAGTTTTAAATCTCCAAATCTGTTCGCCATGACTTGTCATGAATTGTCTTTAAGACCGTTTTCTTCCCATTGTCTAACACGGCTGAATCTCCATTAATAAGTGGCAATGGCATAAAGTTATTTGTTCATGGTCTGAATTGTGTAGTTCTGTCCATACAAGTGGTCGTTGGTTGGCACTATGGTCATATCAGATGGCTTTGAGTGAATTACTGGAGCACACCCAACTGCTGTACACATCTTTCACTTATGTCAGTCAGTCATCTTCATCTTCTAAACTGCTTTATCCTGTTAAGGGTCTCAGGGAAGCCTGGAGTCCATCCCAGAACACATAGGACACTGGGCAGGGGACACCCAGGGCGGGGCGCCAACCTACCGCAGGGCACCATGTTTCACTTGTGATGTTTTCCAATTAAAGGTAGTCCAGAATGGAAATACCTCATGTGACATTTGAAACTACCTGAAGTAACATTTGGAAGTGTAGGAAATTATTCTTGTGGCAGTCATAACAAAACCCACGTAACCCATTCTGTGTCAGGACGTTTACGTGAATGTTTTTGATGGACACAGCCATGCTGAGGTGGCTCAGGTCAAATGTTTGTTTACTGAAATGTCAAACATTGTGTCGGTGATTCTGCCTCTACTGTTAAAATTAATGACTTTCCTTTCCCACGCAAAACTGAATCTCCCTGTATTGTAACTTGATCAGACTGCTGTAGAAATATCATTTGAGCTACTGACTGAAATATGTTCTTTGAATCTTTTGTTTCTGCATTTTTTTCAATACTGTCACCCCTTTCTTGAATAAGACATCCATCACAATCAACTGGTATGATTCCACTAGGAATAAATGTTCCATGTTCTCAAATTCTTTCTAACTCCTGTCATAGTCTACACAAAAACCATAAGCACTTAAATCTGGAACAATTTCCATGTATGTGGATCAATAAACTTTACCTCTCTGAGACCCATTAACATATTGAAGCTGTATGAAGCTGTAAAGCTATATCAAGCTACAGTGGCATGAGTAGGGTTACCAGACGTCTGGCAAAAGGAGGACATGTCCTCCTTTTTGATGTTGTGTCATCCATCCAGCAGGCATTGGTCTAAAATGTGAAAATGTCCGGCTTTCTTGCTTTCATCAATCACTGACTTGGCCATGTCATTGGCTGCAATTGCATGCTATCATCTCTGTTTTAATTGTAAAGAGTTAATTTCAGGCTTGAGCCACTAAACCGCACAACGCATGTCCGATACATTAATTAGCATGACCCTGTTTTAATAAATCAACACAGCTATGCACATGTGACACGTCTCCATTTTTGTGTTATTTGTTATATAAATATAAATATATTTGTGTTCTTTGTCCTCCTTTGTAAGGCTTTGTCCTCCTTTTTGACCTTCTTGTCGTCCTTTGAATATGCAGGTATCTGGTAACCCTAGGCATGAGCATCTTTCTTCTGCAAGCAAGGATAAATTCTTTTTAGAGAGAGAGAATTCCTTTTAAATTCTTCTATTCAGAGGTAGCTGCATTATATGGATCACTATCAATAAGCCATAAAATGCAGTGCGAAAAAGAGGTGGCATCAGATTCAAGGAAGCCTGCAGTTGCCTCTAGTCATTTGAAGTAGGATATTTATTGGGAATGAAAAATTTCTCCCTTTTCTTTCCTCAGTACTGGCATTGCGTGATATACTGTCTGATCTAATTTTCATCTATCTGATTAACCCGAGAGGAGAAGCCCTGTCTAAGATGTGTGCTTATAAATTTTTAATTCCTGTCTGCCTACAGTTGAGACATTAACCATGTGGTGACCTGATGTGAAGAAAACAATTTGAAGTTCAACACCCAATAAACAGTGATCTGTCACATCCCTGCCTATCATGTTCCCTCTGTCCCCTAGATGTCGCCCTTCCTTCTGTCCTTGTAAACTAGTTGCTGCTATTTTTGCTGTAATAGCCTAATGTTGTTCTCCTGTTCTTTCTAGTTTGGGTTTAGTTCTTTGTGTTCCCTGTAGTCAAGCCTTTGTGACCCGTTTAGCCCTTTGTTTATACACTGTTGTAGCCTGTATTAAAGCCTCCCTCTTTGCCCATTCGACCTCGCCTCTCCTTCCTGATCGGTACAACGTTACATGATCATATTAGACTTTACAAAGAACTCACCATAACCCACCCCCAACACCCTGTGTGACTCCCCAATCAGTATTGTATACTTTTTAACTTTTTACTCTACTGCTGTCACGAAAAGACGGACTGAGACGAGGTCCAAGTGCAGAGAGGGAGATTTATTAAGGAACAAAGCAAAACAAAAGCAAAAAGTAACAACATCAAGGCAAGGCATTAACATGGGATCATCGCGTTCACAGACACTGATGACTCAACAACCGGCAACATATTGACACAGAGGGAGATCTTAAATAAGGACATTAACAAGGTACAACTGGTAGGGACAAATACACTTAAGACACTAAACGTGGGTATTTAGGGAGGGACCTAGTGGAGAAGGGAGGGACGACAGGCATGGGCATGACAACTGCCATCTGGCAAAAGATACTGGAGCACCAGGCCCTATGGGTCAGACTGTGTAACAGTTTCTTTCCTGAAGCCATATAACTCCTCAATTCTCAGGGCTTGGACTTATCTCTCATACACACATACACTGTTGCACTTTTATGATTACCATGCACAGCACATTCTAATCGTGTACTTGGCACAGAACTGTGTCTAGCTGGCACTGCTATCTGCTATCCTGTGTTATGTTTATTTCTTGTTTTTTAAACTAGTTCTGTTGTTTGCACTATACAGTCTAGCGGTAGTTAATTATGTTATTACTACTTGCTGTGTTTTTGCACCCTGTATATTTTATTAGTTATCTTGTGCTCTCCTTCTGTGTTGATTTTATGTGGCATCTGGTGTCCTGGGGGAACACTGTTTCATTTCACTGTGTACTGTATCGACTGTACACAGCTGAAATTGCAGTAAAACCACTATACTATCCTAGTCTATTCTTCTTATTACTGATAGTTTAGGTTGCAGTGAATTTTAACTGGATTGGTAGATCAGAGCATTAATTGTTAGTAGCCAGAAGGATTACTTTTTTACTTAAATTTTTTAGGATTACTGTTACCATTGTGCATGGTTTATTCTCTGCGTAAATCAAAGTTTGTCATATCACGTTCTGATAATGAACTTAGACTTGTAAGTTTTGCATTTTTGCCTTTTATAATGAAAAACAATAGCAAATCATTACAAAGACAGCCATGGACGTGGAAGACAGGGTTTTTGCTGTATTTACCCAAGTTATCTAACAGTCCTCTAATCCCATGTGGAGTTTGTGCAACATCTACAGAAGCACAGAAAAGGACCCAGTGCAGTTACTAAAATTCACTGTGAACTTTGTACTTTTTGGGCACCAAGCAAAATCAAGCAGTATTTTATTAATGTAAATAGATATTTGAGAAACAGAAACTGAATTGCCCATTTGTGGGTGCTCCTCTTCGGAGGGTATGCTCCCCTTTTACTGCTCATAATACCCAATATCATCAGTCTTTAGCCTTTCACAATTTAAAGTCTGACCTTGTTAATTGTCACAGCCCTCTACAACTCTCTGCAAATGATGAACAGGATTATTTGAATGATTTAGCATCAGACTTAGTAGTGCCTTAACGTGAATTTCAGTCTGCACAGAAGTCTGTTTAGCAACAAATTGCATCCATTTTCCTTTGGCTTCATGCAGTCCTTCATGTGTCCCAGTCAGCAGTTCAAGAAATTGTGGATAACTCATTGTATATTTATAAATGTGCTGGAGAAATAAGTAGACAGTCAACTGAAAATATTTTGAAAGGGCATAATTGCTTCAGAGGAAAGTAACCTTGTTATTTACTGAATTATTTGCATTACAAAGTAAAAACCCACTTAATTTGGTTTGAAGAGAAGGACCTCTAGCCACAGAGTACGAAAGGCAATGATTCTATAGACAGACCTTTGCAGTTACTGCACCTGTAAAATATGTTTTGAGTATGCAAGAAGAGACTCATACCACTGTTTATGTCTGTATTCTAAATGTACTTTCTAACGTTTTGTAACGAGAAAAGGTACTGCAAGCACTGAGTTTGAACAATCCGGCTCAGCAGCCTGCCCACTATGGGTCATTTCAAAGGAAATCAAGTTCTCTCAGGTCAACATGTTAGTGTATCAATACCTTTATACACTGACAACTTTGAAATTTATAATCCTTTAGGCACATCCAAAAAGAAACACTTTGTGCTTTGTATTGGGTTATAGCCAATTTGCACAAAAAGATACAAATCATCACTGTGCAAAACTGAACATATTACAATTTATGGGCAGATAATCAGTCACACAGTTGCACGCTAAGTCTAAAACGTACGGTTTCCTTATCTGGTTAAGTACCAGACATCATACCAATTTATATTATCTTACCTTTTATTGTGTTTATAGCTCCCCAGATTAGGGCAGAGGTTAAGAGTATTGTCACCACCGACCTCCAGTCTTTTCTGGATGAACTCGATGGCCTGGCCCCAAGACTGCTGGAGGTGTACAAAGAAGACCACGCCTGGAAAAAACCAGGCACTCAAAAACATTTTGGACTGCCTTGAGAAGGATGTAAGTGGAGGATCTGATGAAAGTAAAATGTATCACCATTTATTATATTTTACATTTTCATCTCCCAATTTTATGTCTTGTAGGATACAAATGAGAGGAGAAGGACTGCCGTTTCGCTTTGTCTGCCACACATATCCGACAAAAATAAAAGTGAGTTTGCTTAACCCGTGTTTTGACTATAATTTGTCTATTTGACTATTATATGTTAAAACAATAAATATTTTACATAATCTTCCAATCTGATTTTACTTGACATTTTAAAGCAGCAAACGAACTTACGTTTTTAAGTTGAACTAGGTGTATTCATTAACTAAATTAACACTGCTTGTATCCGGATACTCAAGATTCACACAGTACCTGATGCTCATAAGCATGGCAAAGCTGCATGGGGTATCTTGGAGGTTTTGTACCACAGTAGTCTCCTCGACCACAACTGCCACACTGAAGACCTTCTGTGGAAAGGCAGCCTGTTGAGTACCTTCATAGCCTATTAGTAGGCCAAGCTGCATCCCCTTCATGGCCACATCCAGTGTTTCATCACAAGCCTGGAAAAGCAGAAAAAAAATTCCACTACATATGTTCTGTAAAGCAAATTCAAAATTCAATTATCACAAAAAAACCAATTCACTTGTTACTGCTGGTATGCAACACATGATAAAGGAGTTATTCTGTCTACCAGCTAAAGCTACACAACAATGTTAACTTTGTGGTTGAAGTAATTTTAAAAAATCATTTTAAAAAATCATCAACTCAATTCCTTAGTATTTCACTGGACCAACAGCATATCTGACAACACACATCTATGTTAAAAGTATGTATGCAACTGCAGTTTTGTATTACAGAAAAAGAATTGGTCTTACATCACACATCCTGATGATGGCTGATGGATCTTCAGGTATGTCGTGTGACAGACCAAGCAAAACAGTAGTCCTTCTCCCTTTATGTGTCCTACAAGACAAGAAATTGAGAAACAATACTGTTAAACATAATAAATGGTGACACATTTTACTCTCATCATATCTTCCACTTACATCCTTCTCAAGGCAGTCCAAAATATTTCTGAGTGCCTGGTTCTTTCCAGCCGTGGTTGCTGGTTTGTATAATTGCGGCAGTCTTGGTTTCCAGGCCATCAGGCCATGAAATCCATAAAGATGAGACTCGGGGAAGGTCGGTGATGACAACTCTCTTAAACGCTGCGCTAATCTGGGGAGACACAGACTCCATGGCTGTCTTTTGTAATGATTTACTCTTGTTTTTTCATTATATGAGGCAAAACTGCTAAACTTACAAGTCCACTTCATACACTGTTGCAGCCAAACTACAATGATTAACACTTTGTACCTATAAGAAAGTTCATTATCAAAACATGATGGGACAAACTCTGATTTATGAAGAAGATAAACTGTTCCCAATGGTAAGAGTATTCTTAAAAAACGTCTGGCTACTAAGCAAATATTGCTAATTAAACCTGATTGAAAGCTTGACTATCAGTAATGTCAGATGAAGGCCATACAGCCTAGAAAGACATGAACATACGTAAATGTAAACTGTACCATTTTGATTTACAGTAATTTACACAACTCAAGATGATTTTTTCCCCATCATTAAATTAACAAAACGCAATACTCAGAGGAAATAATCTAAAATAAGTATTATAAAAGCATCAGTGTATCGTGGGGAGCAAACTAGTTGGTCTGGTTTCAATAACAATGGTGACTGGCACTAGTAAGCAGCTTGTTATCTTTACTAAGAACATAACCTTACCTAACATTAATTATTGTTTCTTCAATGTCTTGATAAAACAGCAATTCCGTTTCATATATATTTCATAAAGGTTACTTAATTCAATAAATTTTTATATTGTTTGAGAACTAGTTACATTTTGTTAAACCGCTTCACTCATGGAGTCTTTTCCCCAACTGTCACTTTGCCGCTTTGTCGCCTTCATGATGCCGATTTTTGAACGTTTTTCAACCGCCACTTGGTTGAGTTCGCTGTTGTCTGTCTAGGTCCTCTATTGGCGTTTCGCTTAGTACTTTTTTAGAATATTAAATGAGTATTATACCTGGACTAAAGGTAATATATTTTATATTAATGGTCATTGCTGATACATCGGTACCTATAGTTCCTGTGTGGCGCATTAACAAGTACACAGGCAGACTATAATATGGCCATAATTACAATTTACAGTGTTACGTTCATTGGACTCATAATTTTGCATTTCATTGAATTGAGTTAAAAACCTCACTTGAAACCCTGAAAACTCATAAAACTCAGTTGAAATCGCAAAACGTATTTTTATAAGTTGGCATAAAATAAAGGAACACTTTAAAATCACTTATTGTCAAATCATTTTTATAGTGTAGTTTTTGTCAACGAACTGTTCTGATGAAAACGAAACAAGTAAATAAAAAGTAATGTATGAGGACAAAAACTGCAAAAATGTATTGACACTTTTGTCTATGGATAAAAACGAGACAAAAACGTTAGCCGAAGATGAAATCCAATCAGAACTATTTTAGTTTGTGGAAGGTAGGGACGAGTTAGGAAAAGGCGGGACGAAATGGTAAGAGATCCAATCAGAACACACTTTCATGTGCGGTAAGGAGGTTAGATGCACACATTTGATTTAACCCAGACGGTACAACTCATAGACAATAATAGCTAAACCGAACGTCCAATGCTACTGTCGTAGCACGTCACGGCAAACAGGTTAAGACTTCGGTAGTGGCAAAAAGCTGCTGGAGTGAAGCCGTTGCCTTGATTTCACAGAACTTAACGGTTTTCCTGTAACATTATTTTTGACAATTAAAGTAAATACAATAGAAAAGAAGAAATCATGCTCTTTAACGTTAACACTAAAAACATGATGTAACAATATAGTACGTTTAATTAGCTTTATACAGAGAACAAACATGGGTACCCTCAAATGAAAAGTATATAAAATATTGCTCATATTTCAGAAAAAAACTAATCAAGGAGTTTCCTAATGTGAAGAAATGTGTGCCAATGATGGCAAAAAATATAAATTTGGACAAAAAATGTTCTAGCTTGATATTATTTAAATCACTTATAAACTTACCAAATACTCTGAATTTGGTATTACCCAGAACAGAGACATTCATCAATCCTAACAACATTACTGTCAAAGTGTTGAATATAAAAAAAAATTAAAAAGCTCTGGCAATGCTAATTACTAACAGAAATATAACAGTTAATCAAAACACAAAAGTTGTCAGTTTTCTTGGAGTAATTTCCTATAAACTACGTTTGCTCAATCAAAGTTGGCCTAGCTAAACATGTGCGTAATTTTCTGCTGCAGCTAAAGAGTGTGAGAACGTACAATCTATATTATTATTAACTTGTAATAATTGTACGGTAATAATACAGTAAGTCAGTAGTGTAAGTTCTTATGGTTACACTCTGCATTATTATCATTATTATTATTGTTAATAATAATGCAGCCACTTCACGCATTAGCCATTACCTTATAAGCCCACTTACACTCCGCCATAGGAGATGGCTTTCAAAAGCAGTTCTACTGAATGTAAGTATCACTTTTAGTGCTGAGAAATCAGTCTAAACAAGTGTCACAGGCATGGATGGACTCCACAAGATGGAGATGCTGAGGGGGAGACGCTGCAAATACAGTCGTGTTCACAAGCGTTTGGCACCTAATTCGAGTCATTGAATACACGGAAAATGTATAAAAATGTTCATAAATTACTTACACATGACAAGTGACTGATCCTCCAGCTGAGTAGCGGTTTGACCAGCCTACAGAACAACATGATTTCACCATCGTGTCTGCCAGTTGGACAAGTTTCTGCCAATACCAGAAGTGAATACTCATTTGCCGGCTCAAAGCGGGCCATGCGTGGTCTAGCTATTATTTATGTCTATGGTACAACTAGTCTCCATGCACTCTGTTTGTAATGAATCTGTACCCTACAAAATGTCAACACCTAGAAGAAAGAGAAGAGGAGACATAGGGACACATTTCACATTTAATGTGAAGCAAAACAAAAAGCTTTATAAACCATGTGGAGTGACCAGAAGAAACATAGTAGGTGTTACAAGAAAAATCATAACTAGATTTTTTTTTCTCTTATTCACATCATAGTTACAGAAGGCCTCAGATGACAACAGCGGGCCACTGAGTACAAAGAAAGTGAGAGTGTCCCAACAGAATATTTCAGCGGCTCTTCTAAATGCCTTGAAAGTACAAAGTGATCCTAAAGAACAACAGACCAAGGAGAAAGCAATAGCAAAATGGACAGGGTGCACAGGATTACTAGTCACTACAGTTCAGGGAGAGCAGGTCTGCTGGTCATCGTTCCTTTTTATGAAAATGATGTTTGTGTTTCAAATAAGAGTGTCTTGTGTATTGCACAAACCGTAATACCATTCCATAACAGGTTTATACATGTTTCATTTCATCTAGATGACTTCAGAAATTCAAGGGAAACTTTAAAAAAGCATTACCCTTTATACTACTGTAGATTTAGTTGAATATGATCTTATATTTTGTCAACTAAAATTTAAAATTTGGAAGCCTAAATTATATATCATATATGACTAAAACTAAACATTTTAGTCAAAAGACTATGACTAAAACCTAATTTAAAATTTGCTGTCTAAATTAACACTGTACAAGCCATGTACTATTCTTTTGAGTTTGTACAAAGAGTGGTGATAAAAATCAAACCAAATTGTAAAACATCAGTCAACTTCTTTGACTTGGCTGATTGAAATTAATGTTTCATGCTTTTGTTTTTTAATGTTTTCATTTATACAGTAGGACACCCTTATCCACTGAATCAGTATCTTCTGATTCAGTTAACCACAGTCATCAGCAGGGAAAAAATTTTGTACAGGTTGTTCCCCCAGTCACCTCCCCCCGCTATTGATTGAGGTTAAGTGGATCAGCAGATAACGAATTTATTGATCCCTTTCATTTTATTGCGAATTTTATAATGGGCTGATGGTTTCAAGTGTTCTCTGCTCAAGTAGGCTGTTTTTTGTTCAAAGCTCTTAAGAAAACTTTCTGAATTGCCTCACATAATTTCTCTGAGATTGAAATGTATATGTAAATGTATATTTAGTTTGTATTGCTTCTAGCCATGTCTCTCTTGAAAAAGAAGCAACAATTTGTTGTATGCAGATTTTCATGCAAAAAATAAAAGTGAGATTTTGCCTCAAAAAGTGTTGTTGTTAATTATAATTCACAAGTTAATTAATACACAAAAATATCTACACTTCCTTCAATTAGAACAATTTTAAACCAGTAATTGGATAAATGAACAGAATGCACGTTAATTCATATTTTGAATTTACATTTCCAAGTTGGAACAAGCACTATACAGTTATGTTAATTTATAGACAGCAATTCAGAGATAAACTACACTAACAATGATAAATTGAAGTAATTAGTATATCCAATTAGATTTTACTTGACATTAGAAGACAGAAAATGAACCTGGGTTTTAAGTTGAACTAGCTGGTTGTTTTTACAGTGTACAGTGCAGATATATTTTATTAGATTAAAAAAAATCATCTAACGCCTCTCTATAATGCCTTGGCGAACTCAACAACTCCAGAAATATTCATAATGTGACAATTAAACAAAAGCATATAACTGACTAGTTGTACATTTTACCGGCGAAAGGTAAATTAAATCAGGTAGCATAATTTATTTAAAAATATTTGAATTTATGTTTGCTGCAAAGATAATGGAAATAAAATACTTATTTATAGAGAAATGATGTCAAAATAGTCGACCATTCCACAAGAGCAGCTATTAGATAAATTATCTTTAAGGGTAACCAATTTACTGTTTTTAAAACTGGCGAGTGTAAAACAGAGATCCCCAATTTGGCTTTGCACTCCTCGCCTCATTCTAAGCCAAGAGCCGTAAAGGAAGGGGCCCGTGAGTGTCATCCTCGGTACAGTTTTGAATTTTATCTGAATGAACAGAGAATCCGGGACATGCAGAAAAACTGGTTTAGATACGTCTTCAGCCGTATTCATAACAAAGGCTAGTATTAAAGACTTCACTTTGCTCCACGCTCTTGTTACTTCAGCGGCTACTTCTCCATCTAGCGGCAGTAAGCGGGGATACACAGAAAGGTGATCGGCACGTCCAGCGCCTTCGTGTTTAAATATTGCTAAAGCATTGAGAGTTAATTGTGCTGATGCATGAAACTGCGAGTAATTATTAAAACAAAACAAAATATTTGTTATAGCAATGTTTACATGGCCTACAGTACTTTGCCTAAAGTACAGTACTTACGTACTGTGCTTTAAAAGGATGGAAATAGTATGATTCCAAGGGCCCTGTAATTACAGGGCCCCATATAAACTAACACATAGCAGAGCAAGATAATCTTTGAAAGTGTGTTGTCCTTAAGACACTCGCATAATTTGTCATGTTTCTTTAAATTAGTCTTGTTGCGGTGACGTCGCATTAT
>JABJVR010000077.1:1611040-1634226 GCA_025773905.1 Chitala chitala
GGGGCATTGTTTAAACCCATGTCTCTGCTCTGTGGCGTGTGCCTACACCCCCCCCCCCCAACATATGAGGGCATCTGGGTGCAGGTGTTGGCCCTGCTGCTGACGCTCACTGGACAGGGCTTGACTAAACCCCCCCTCATTCTGTTCGGGGACTGGAAATGTGAGGAAAAGCACAGGAAGCATATTACATGTTAAAATGAAAATTATGTAAATCACAGCAGCTGGACTGTGCAAACAGGAGTGTCGGGACTAAAATTCATCTGCCCGCTGTTACGTTCACCGCTTTTCGCACGCCGACAATATGCAAGTGCACTGTGGCAGTATGGGTAAAAAAGGGAAATGAGAAGTGGTGTTGTGTATGGTGACCGGAGGCTAGAGAGGCAGGAAGGGGTGACGGCTCTATCAAATCACACCAGGCAGCAGCAGCAGGAGCTGGGAGAGCTAATCTCATTAGTGTGACGGGCAGGATTAAAACATTAAAGGAGGGGGCCACTGGGGGTAACTGTGGGTGGCAGGAGGGGCAAGAAGGCAGTAAAATAAAAAGAAGAAGCAGAGTACTTCACTTACAAACAAAATAGGCCATTTCAGAATCATTTGACTTCCTAGAAGACATAGACCAAGGCAGGGCTCTATGACAATGGCTTTAACATAAGGCCTGGATCTGACAAATTACACTATACTTGGCGGGGGGGGATCAAGTGTGACGCTAAAGCTCTGCTCCAAGTCAAAAGGAGGAATAAAGAGGAATAAAGGGGTCTGGTAGGCGGGCTGCTTGTCAGTTTAATAATTTAATTACAGCAGATGGGCTCTGCAAACCACAGACTCACCAGCAGATATTGTAGACACACTTAAACAAACACATACACTTTTAAACACACTCACTTCTTTCTATCTGCCTTCGACCTGGGTTCTCGTAGCATCTGCCCAGGCTTAAAGTAACACATGCAGTGATGTCTTCACAGGAGGAATGCCTTATCAACAACTGTTATAAACTATACATTCGGATGTGGCTTTACCGATAATCTACTATAATTTACAGCTGCTTTAAAACCACCATCTTGCTCGGACTGGATTTAATCTGATTCTATTTTTACTAAAGTACAATTCCAAATGTACTAAAATTTGCATATTTTTTGTATGTAAGAAAGTTATGCAACAAACCACAGTTATTATATAATCTTGTGTCCTTTTCCTTCCACTGATGACCCCAAGCTCCTCAAACACATGTTTTCTACCAGACTGGTAAATTCTGTGTTTTCATCTAGAGAAATCCTCTTCCGTGTTTCATGGAAAGGCAGAGGCCCCTGGGTAAGACCCGATAAATGCCACAACACCGCCTGTAATATTTCACTTCTGTTGGAATTACACAAGTCTTGTCACTGGAAAGCACCCCCAGTAGCTGAATTTCTCACTCGGAGGGTGGCACACGTTTTCTGCTGTCTAAGCAGAAGTGTCAGCTGTTCGAAGAGAAATGCATTCTGTACACAAGCGTCATTTGCAATTCACGTCTGTTTGCAGCACACGTACATTTCATTGCATGCCCTGAATAAAGAGCTGAAGTTCAGGCATGCAGCATGCATAAAATCCAGGAACGCTGTAACTGGCAACTTTCAGATCTGTGTGTATGCATTAGAAGGCAGTTTTCATGCACTTAATGCTGCAGATTTAACAACAGTTCTGCACGCTATAATTTGTCGCCAGTGCAAAAAATGTACCAAAACACATATTCTCTAAGAATAACCACATGTATAACAGTGAAACGTGGAGCCTAACCCAAACACAGTATATATATAGTAGTTTTAGCTGATGTGATATATGTTGTAGAGGTGTATTTACCTGCAGCGGTGTTTGTATGGTCCTGCAGGTGTTGTGACATTCCACCTGAGCTACTGTGTCACACCACAGTAGCTTACACAACATGCAGGAACCATGTGACCTGTTTAAGGCTGTTTCTGTATTTTATGTGGATGATTTATTGAGCAGCTTGTAACGACTGTTTAAAGTTTGTATTGCATAACGCACGGTGCTTTAAATTGAGAAACAAATTCAGCAATGTTGGTGCCGTAAAAAACACATTCCAGTAATGGACAATCGATTGGCAAGAGTAACGACATCCAGCCAAATCATGTTAAAAAGTGTTTGAATCAGCTGGGCTGACGTCTGGAAGAACGTCGAGAGGAAAGCAAGAGCAGGCGTCTCCACAGAACTGACCGTGCAGCAGTTACAAGTCTGCTTTCCCTTTTTGATGCCTTCTCAACCATTCCAATTTGGCATTTTATTTTTGTTCAGAAATTCAGTATCTATACAGGTAATGAATTACGATCGTTATGCGATGGTGCGCTTATCACAGGTAACGGTTAAACAGGATGTTGCACTGATCACAGGTAACGGTTAAACAGAATGTTGCACTGATCACAGGTAACGGTTAAACAGGATGTTGCACTGATCACAGGTAATGGATAAGCACTGTGAGAGCAGAGGTAAAGGAGGGAGCCCCGGCAGGGACAGTGAGGGACAGTGGGGGACAGCAGGGGACAGCGACAGGTGACAGCTGTACCTCCAGTCATGCACACGGAAGCCAGGACACTGGTCACCACAGTGGTTACACGGCTGTCCCTGGTCTGGGTCCTCGTCCTCAGCCTGCTGGAGCAACAGCACAGCATGTTAGCCTGTCCTAAGAAGGAGCCCCCCAAACCTGACACTGGCTGCAGATGCAGCATAGCGCCCTCTAAAGGTGCAGTAACCCTCCCCATCACTTCCCAGCTCATCCATCACTACCCCCTTGTCATAAAAAAATCACGTTATGAGGTTCTTATTTACAAAAAAAAAAAAAAGCACACATTTTAATTTACAGAACAACATCAGACCCCCTTTATCCAATTTGTATTTGTTAGCAGGCACAGGTTCTATCGGCTGCCTCCTTCTCAACATGCATCAGTCTGTCTACAACATGCACTCCGGCAGGAAACCTTAAGCCTGGCAGTGATCATACTCACGTCTGACACATTAAAGTTTCCCTGGTTTGCGTCTGCTGAAAAAGCACTAGTTGAACAACCACAGTAATAATTTTGAAGGTATTTCTACTTTCTGGAGAAGTTAGAAAATTTCTACTTATATTTCTACTTTATGGTTACTGTGGAAATACCTTTCTCTTTTCTGGTATGAATTTGGCTCTCGGCACTGTGTGTGTGTGGAGTTTGCATGTTCTCCCTGTGTTTGCACGGGTTTCCTCTGGGTTCTCTGGTTTCCTCCCCACTGTCCTAAGACATGCAGGTCAGATGGAGTGGGAAATCTAACTTACATTTATATTTACATTTTATTCATTTAGCAGACGCCTTTGTCCAAAGCGACTTACAATGAATAATAGTACATGTGCATGTCACAAACAAGGTCAAACAGTATTACAAAATGTACTAACAGTAAGTGCTGCTCTATCATCAAAGTGCACCCGATTAAGTCCGGCAATTGTCACAACGTCATTCAAGTAAAGTATAAACAAATAAACGGTAAGTGAAATAACTAGAGAAACTGAAACTGAATTAATTAAACAAACATTTGCAAGCAAGCAGCCAACTCCATTGCCACAACTAAGGGAATGAATGCATGGAAAGATTTCATGTTTTAAGTCCTAAAGTGCTCCCTGAAGAGATGTGTCTTCAGTTCCTTGCGGAATAGCGACGATGAAGTTCTCAAAGCAAGCGGAAGTTCGTTCCACCATGTAGGCGCCAGTGAGGAGAAGAGCCGAGGTTTACCAGATTTTAGGATGGGTGAAACCAGCATCTTCCCATTAGCAGACCACAGAGAACAGGAGGGGACATAGTTCTTGATTCGGGACCACAGGTAGCCTGGAGCAGTTCCACTAATGGCCTTGTAGGTCAGCATCAGGGTCTTGTATTTGATGCGTGCCTGGACCGGAAGCCAATGTAACACTGACACACACTTATTAGTGTGTGTGTGTTTGTGTGTGCGCATGCATTGGGTTGGTACCCTGTTCAGTGTGTACCCTGTCTACACTGCGTCTAAAGTTATTAACATCATATATCAAGGTGGGCATAATTATTAGGCAGCTTCTTTACCTCAAGCAAAATGGGCCAAAAAAGAGATTTAACCAACACAGAAAAGTCAAAAATTGTAAATTGCCTTTCAGAGGGATGCAATGCTCTTGACATAGCTGAACTACTGAGGTGTGATCACAGGACAATGAAATGTTTGTTGCAAATAATCAACAACCGCAAAAAATATGGAGATGATGCAAATTAACTGCAAAAGACTTGAGAAGAATTTAATGTGAAACTACTAGGAACCGATTACCCTCCAGTGCCACCACATTCCAGAACTGCAAATCTACCTGGAGTGCCCAGAAGTACAAGGTGTTCAGTGCTCAGAGACACAGCCAAGGTAAGGAAGGCTGAAACACGACCACCACTGAACAAGACTGACAAGCTGAAATGCAAAGATTGGGCCAAGAAATACCTTATGAGAGATTTTTCAAAGGGTTTATGGGTGGATAAAATGAGAGTGACTCTTGGTGGACCAGATGGTTGGGCCCGTGACTGGATCAATCTGGACACACGGCACCACTTTGGGTCAGACGCCAGCAAGGTGGAGGAGGGGTATGGGTATGGGCTACTATTACTAAGGATAAGCTAACTGGACCTTTTTGGGTTGAAGATGGACTTTCTTCAAACAGTGTTATAGAAAGAAGTCTGCATCATTCAAGAGGGCCATGACTTTTATGCAGGACGTGCTCCATCACATGCATCCAAGTACTCCATTGCTTGGCTAGCCAGCAAAGGCCTCAAAGATGACAGAATAATGACCTGATCCTCTGCCTCACCTGACTTAATTACTGTTGAGAACTTGTGGGCCCTTCTTAAACATGATATTTACAGTGAAGGAAGACAATACCACCTGCAAAGGACAAACAGGTGCCCACTTTCACATTAAGCCCTTGCACTATGCCACTCATTGTCATACGCTTATGGACTCTAGAGGAAAGGCAAATATCACAGCAATAAAGCTAGAAAGTTAACATCATGGCAGGCAACACAGCCTCGATAAAGAAAAGACAAACACATCAGATACCACGAGAAACCACAAGCTTCAAAAAAATATGTGGTGAAAGGTCTTCAGATCTTTGTGAAAAAGCACAGGTTTTTGGTTTAGAAATCTTTCAGACCAAAGACTAAAAACATAATGTATTGTTTCAAACTGACATCTTATAATCAATTTAACAAAATACAGGACTGGACTATGTTTCTTTTATTTTTCTATTACAACTGTTAAAAAAGACTAAACTGTAAGCTTCAGTCCCTAAGAAGAAAAATGTACTAAGAGAACGATATTTAATGTTCTGTCATAGTCTTAGTGATTCTTTGATGACATGCAGGGAGTTTAACAAGTCAAGAAAACGGCCCAGTTCAACATGTTGTCTGGCTACTCTAGTTCGGCTCAACAACAAAGAAAGTTTCAGCACCTGCATTTAATAGACAGCATTTATTTACAGTCAACCTAATAGGTCAAAGAAAGAGAAACACAGATCTGGAGTGCTGGGTTTCCAGTGTGGCAGCAGGTGGTACTGCCAGGACAGGCTGTGGTGCAGGAAGTGAGTGGGCCAGGTGGCACTCCCAGGGCACGCTCTTGTGCTGCCAGCAGGTGGGCCAAGTGGCACTGCCAGGGCAGGCGCTGGTGCTGCCAGCAGGTGGGGCAGGTGTCGCATGCTCCAGTGCAGAAGAGAAAGCTGGAGTGCTCACCTCACATGAAGTTAGCTTGCAAATGATGTCGGAACTACGCTTTGGGGGTTGGGCACATGCATGAGGAACAGTGAAGATCCCAGTGAGCACTCTAAGAGCATAGTATTTAGTGTACAAAACATTCAGTAATCACAATAATACCTACACCATAAATCGCGCTTTAAACATTTAGACTGTGCTGAAATGAGCGCAACGCGATAACGGTTTTCCAGCGGCCAGCCCAAGCTGTGAAAGCTTCCTGCCCGGCCGGCGTGCTCTCCCACCCCTAAATGGAACCTGCTGAAAAGCAGCGCGCAAACTTTCATCCGCATTTCGGTATTCGGCGTTAATCGCTCTGGCGCAAGGGCAGATAACAACAAAAGAACAGCATGGAAAAACAAACGCTATCTCAGGAGCGCTCATAACGTCCCCAAACATACATATACGTTATACATGAGCAAGGCTGCCACTACGTCATTCGGGATAACAAAGCACGTGTTTCAGCAGGAACTCTTTGTAGTGTTTCAGAACAACCAGTACCTGCGCTCCGTTGCTATAATACTGAGTTGAAAGCACATTTCCTATAACTATCAGCTTTTCTTTGAAGTTCACTTTGTAATGACATAAACTAAACCGATTTCTCCCTACCTATAATAACCATGAACGCTCCTTAGGTTGACACCAACTCGGCTACAATACATCTCCCTGTTCCCACGTATGTACAAACTTTTACAGACGTTATTAACGCTCAGTCTTGACTTTGGGTGGGCAATAAAAAGCAGGATTTAACGCAACTCATTAATAAAAAAATTTGCAAATGTGCAATTGAGCGGAAATAAATTTCTTTATCTCTTAATGGCTTGAAAGAACGTTTTTTGTACCAACAATTATGGGTGTGCCCTCTGAAAGCATGTACCTGCTACGCATGGGCGCAAATAATTTTTGGCACTCCTGTGTAATTTATAGCAAATGAGTAGACATGTCTAAGCGGCAAGGAAAAGAAATATCAGTAAAGAAAAGTAAAGCGTAAAAAAATTAGAAATCCGTTGTTGTCCCTAAAGTTTAACGCTGTACGATTCACTAACGATTATTATGAACCAGACGGAGTTATTTTGCATAGCCTGTCAACATGTTAACTGGAAATGCAAATACTGTATACGTGCACGGAGCACACTACATCTGAAACGCATGTAAAAAAAAAAAAAAAAACTAAGGAGGGGGATTGTGCACATTGTCAAACCACAATAATTAAGTCCTGCGATTCTAACCCTCTTGTAGAGGATTTTGTTGCCATTTGTGCTAAGATTTCCTTTTGATAAATGCTAATAATTTTAAATACGTTGCGATCTTAGGTAAAACACGTGAATCTTAAATCCGAAAAAAACTAAAATGGAAAGAAATAAAATGGAATCCACAGAGGCCCACCTTACCGTGCATTTAGCATAAAGCGTGTTGTTGACTGTTCTTCGCCCAACCAAGGGGTAGGAGCCTCTATCCATTGCCTAGAATGGCTTCACCTTTCCAGCCTGTTGACACCCGCACTCTCAGCTCAAGAAGAAATATTCAAAGCTCGTTAGAGGCTTCTCTTACATATGCAACCAAGCTTACAGCTCACCTCATTGTTTCTGGTTCTTGTCACCCATTTTATACATTTACATTAAAAGAATGAATAACTGCACTGTAATTAGTGTCAGCAGCGGATGTGTGTAATTTTTCACTTAAAACACAATGGCTTACAACCAGTCCCACAGCACAACAGAAGGGTATTCATTCTTTGTCAAGCAAACACAAATGAGAATTTAGTCTGAAGTCACAACAGCACCCACGTAATTATATGATCCGTACAAGTTTGCACAAAATACTGCCTTGAGTTTTGACATCAGCCTTTAAAACAACACACACTTTTGTATTTTAATACAAAATGCAGTAAAGACAAATGCAAACTGTATGTACTGAATTTCCTGTGAACCCAAGGCTGAAGGCTGTATATCATGACAAAACTGGAATTAAAGCATGTAGCATCTACCAGACTTTCAGGTTTACTGAACCTCACTAAAAATTTGAACTCCACACAGATACGGTGTGAAAATCGCAGTAGTGAGAACGTGAGCTGAGCACAGAGTTCCACGTCACCTTCAAATAGACCCTGCTGTGCAGCTAGACCTCTTGGCAAAGCCAAACTCTTCCCCAAAAGCCTGAAGCTCTGATCACTGGCCTAGTCTGCTGATCCCACACCCCACACAGAGTTGCCCTGAAGAGAAACCAGCAGGAAGTTGTAGGGTGTCACGGCACGGTAAATCAGACAGAAGGTGGCTTGTTTCTACAGGCCAGTACATGAAGACCCAGAGAGCCACTCTGACAGCAGATGGTTACCATCATTCCAGAGGCTCAGGGTGCGTGATTCAAATGACAGAACACGTCTGAGAGAACACAAAATATTTAAATATCACGAAAAAAGATTTAAAAACCGGACAGGCCAGTTTAAAGTGCAGCAATACAGCAGAGATCTGTACTCTTCTGCATGCTTATGTAAAAGTGCCCATTTCATTAGAGCAGGCCAAGTAAAGCCTGCACCCCCACTGCCATGGAAGATATGGTATCAGGAAGGAAACCTGTAAAGCAAATAATGTGCACCCCTCCCACTCCAGAGCACTTTGTGCCCCTTTTGATTTCAGTATGTCCTCAGCAGCGAACACAGCAGTCAGGCAGCCCTCCCACTCATTGGTCCTGCCTGTCCTGCTACACTCGGGATGAGCCAAAAGGCAGGCGGTTCACTGTGGTAGCCTGCGGACAAATATCAATCAAAAATCACAAGGACAAGCCACGAAAGCAGCAGGTCTCTCCTTCCATACGCTGGAGCTTCAGTGCAGTCCTCAGTGCTAACACAGACACTATTGCACACTTGCACTTCAAAGAACCACATGATTTGACCGGGCATGCTAATTGAATAATAAACAGGTTTATCCTCCATAGCTGCAGGTTAAGGACCAGTAGGCTGGAATGCTTCAGCTGCTATTTCTTGGCACTTACAGAACAGCTCTGCAGTCGTAAAAACCCGAACACGTAGACTTAATTAGATGTGTTCTCATCGAAACACCACGCAAACATTTTACCTGGCCTCTCCCACAAGCAAAACTGCGCATGCAGGACGGGACGCAGTTAAACTCCTACAGCAACAATATAATTTAGCAGCAACTCTTGGGAAGAAAAAAAAAACCGGAGGCACTGCCGAAATCTGTTTTCAGTTTTAGACGTTACCAAAATCAAAACGCTGCTACCCAATAGCATTAAGCTCAGCGGTTAGAAAAAGCAAGATGAATACCCAACAGAGGGCTTCAAGTGCTCAGAGCAAGAAAGCAACAGTGAAACAGGAGAAAACTAAGATCACTGTCAAGTCTTTACACATGTTGTACTGTATGCTCAACAGTAATCTGACATTAATCAACAAACGAACAGTAATGACATCTCTTGCTGAACATCTTGTTTCAAACAAACAAACTGAAGAATGAGTGTGAAGACTTCATTGTGTCATCACCTTCAAAGCCCAGAGCAAACGTGGCCTTCACCTGCAGTCCTGATGGAATCCACTTGCTCACACCTCGGGGCACAGAGATCTGACGACAGTATAGCTATATGAGAAGCTCCTCTGTGCAGAGGACCCATTTTGTAGCCTGTAATATGTGTACAGTAAGGAGAGATTTGTACACACTGATAAATATGCTACTCCATCTGGATGCTGATATTTCATTAAAGAATTACATTAAAATTTTTAATACTTCTGCTCGATACCAGGATTTTGCAATATTCCAATTTTATACTGTTTGAACTGTTATTAGACAAATCTGTATAGTAGAATTAATGAGTGTGTGTATATAGTACATTACAGACGTAACTTTTCTTACATTTCACTTTCCTTACCACAGAACCAATCTCAGACCCATGTCACAGATTTGAGCTCTGATTCACTGGAGAGGAATAAACGTATAAGGCATATAAAGACACATAAAAAATCTACACAATACACCAGATAATTTCACCAGCACACTATTATGGTGTTTAGCAGTAAAGGATTCAGTTTGGAAACTGAAACATTTTCAAGCCTACTGGAGTCTAGATGTTACCTCCATATAAACATCCATCAAAAATGTTGGGCCTACAATACAGATTGCTCTCCTTTCTGCTAAGTGCACACTCAAACACAGCTAGTTAAACAGATTCGGTATAACACACAAGTGAGAATGGACACTGATTATTTAAATGGAGACTGCAGCACAGGATCTTAAGCAATATTTGGTAAAAATTAATCTGGAAAAAAAAACATGTCACACATAAACTATGGCAGACACCTGGAGGCCACGCAGAGGTCCAGCAGGTAGATGTGTTGTACATGTCACTGGATTTTTAAACAGCTCTCAGTCAACACAGCCTGCCATCCCATAAGCCTATTCCATTCAGTAGAAGTAAAGGGAAACGCACGGCGCAGCTGATGCTGCTACAGACCGATTTATAATGTCACATGTCAAATGTGTCGTCCAACACCTACGTACAAGAGGACACCAGTGATTGTGTCAGACGAGCTTAAAGGGCCGTTTGCCGACAGACCGTGCTCTTCTCATAAACTCCTTTTTGTCTTCCACAAGAATTAGCAAAGTCCTCTCCATGTGAGCTCATGCCTGGCCTGAAGTGGCACGGAGGCTGACAACAAGGGGTTAAACATGTCGGCACCGAGCCATGAGTCAGAACTTCAGCTTGTTTTAAAAGCCAAATGCCGTTCCAAGGAGGAGAAGCCCCCAGGCCGAAGACCAGCTCCACTGAGGCCGGGATGTAAAGGAAATGGCCTGCATTTAATAGGTGAACATCCCTGCTGTTTTAATCCCCTGTGCTCTAACTGAACACACAGGCACGGACTAATGTAAATAAGATGTAACTACAAAGGCCAGGGGCAATACTGTTACCTGACTTAAATTTTTTTAATCTTCCATACATTGTCAAAAAACAATAAAAGCAATAACAGAAAATAGAAATGTTGCAGAAACATTCTTTCAACAAAAAGCACATTTAATGCATTTAAAAATATGAAGCCATACACTATGGGATGTAATACCAAAAAGCATGTGCTTACGCGCTCATTTAATAAACCCATCAGTTTTGGACATACACGCACTTGCAATGTACACTAAATACTTTTGGTACAGAGTTCAAACCACAGCACACAGTGCGTGAACCTGGTGTGAAAAGCAGAACGTGCGGTCTATGACACGCAAAATAAGCTCCAAGGTGCAGAACATTTCTGATAAGAGGTTTTGAATGCGCAAACAAATTAACTTCGCTCACATCTTGATCTTACACGTGCGCATTCAGTTATTTGTCACAATGTAAACGTTTCTCATTAATGAATTATTTAATCATCAATTATGTAATGTAAACAGTATATATAATATTATGTAAGAGGGCAAGAATGGTCTATCAGTACAAGAAGGCTCTATCAAGAATTAATAAACAGGAAACAAGTTTTAATAAAGCAACCCTTAAACAGTGTAAAATGTGTGTTTCAGCACATCCCAAAAACAGAGTGGCACCATGGGGTGAAGCCGCGGAGGTACCCGCACACCACAAACCAAAAGTTCACTGCAGCAATGTAAACCACGTAGCTAAATGTCTAATTTGAAACATTATCTCACTAATAAATCACCATCAGTAAGTTAGCTTCATAGGTAACATGATTAATTTATTCTCTTAAATGAAAAACACCAAATACCTGCTCGCTACATTGTAACGCAATACTGGTTAAGTTACCGCATTCGCTCCTCTAAAGTGCTATTCAAATATTTCAGCGGTGAATACTATTTTTGTTGGCTGTAACAAATTAAACGAGGACATGAGCAACTAAAACCTTTACAATCGCGAAATAATAATAATAATTATTATTATTAAAATAAATACTTACCGAACGAGCAGACCTTCTCTTTTTAGACCCGCGAGTGAACATGACAGGGTGTCTACCTGGCTTCCCACCGCACACTGATCTTCAAATACACTGCTGCGTTGAAATCCAAAGTAAAAGCACAAATAAGCAACTAAACGTCTCGATCTGTCATCAATTTTTGCCTGGATGATTATTTTTAATAGTGTAACAGCGAGTATCAAAACAGCAAGTTAAAAATGGCCAGAGACTTGCGTATCTAAAGTTGCTACGAAGTGACTCACAGTAGAGTTACACCTATTGTCCGGACTGGCGTACTTTTACAGTATTGTACATTACTGCAGCGGTGTCCCCCCGCCTCTTCGCGTTTCACACTACACGTTCCTTTCGAGTTGGAGTAAAGTTACCAATTGTTACTGACATGAAACACCCAGTGGGAGGAGTCATCACCTTAAAGGACCACGCTGAGCGAGACTTGTTCCTTCATATCTGCTTTCTTGGCTGTCATGTATGGCGGTGTCGTTTCAACTTGGAAAGGCTGCTAGACTGAATAACACGTTTCCATGCTAAATAAATTATGTAAACATCATAATGTAACCAGTGCTTTAAATTATACCTGTTTGAAGTCTGTCCAGGATATTTGTATTCTTGTTTGTGGCCAGTCCAGTATTAGTTTGGCTTTGATTTTAAAATCCTTGTCTTGCTGAAACTTGGATTTTGTGCTAAGCGTCAGTTTTTTGTGACATCCTTTGATTTTTTCATTTTAAATAAGGTGTGTTTTTGGGAATAAAATAAAAACAGAATACATCAGTGGTGTTGTCTGGGAAATTTACAGAAACCTTTGAGATGTTTTTTGAATAAGGGTTCTTTGCCTGTTTTTTCCCATATATTATGCAGAAATCTTGAGATAGTTGTCCAATACAAAATTTATCCTGCTGTTTACCATAAAACACTATAACTTTCAGAGTAGCTGTTAACCTGTTGGTGTGTTTTTGTTCAAGTATCAAGTTTTGAAAGAAAATGTTCTAGTCAACATCTGGATTGTTTGACGGTTACCACCTGATAATTAAACCTGCAAAGCTTTCTGGGATATCAAAACACTTTGACATTATATTTCTTTGGATTTCTGCAAGTTTATCTGTAAATTATATAGGGTGCCTTTTGTTCTTTGTTTTTTCTTTCCCTTTCCTCCAGATTCTCAGCCTGCCAAGCAATCTTGTATAAATCAAGGTTTTAATTTAATCAACTAAATTTCTCCAATGGTACACATGGTAAAAGTAAAACAAATTAATGTTCTAAATTTTCACAGTTTGTTCATATGTACATTTGCATGTATTAGATCATAAGTTCTGAATATACAACAGATGATTCTGGTTTTTAATTTACTTTGATTTCAATATGTTCTCACATTTATGTCACATGAACAGAATTTTGAGTTTCAGAGTTTTTCACTACACATGAAACAAAATGTGGAATGTTCATTTTAGGGTACAATTGGTTTCATTGTCATTTCAGCTGTATGCAGCTGGTACAGGATGCAGTGAAATGAAACAACATTCCCACAGGACACCAGGTTCTACATTAAACAATGCAAAGACAGCAAGTAGTTCTATACATAGTGCAAACAACAAAGTGTAAACACACCGTTTAATTAAAGAAGACCATTGGTTAGGGATGTGAATAATTTTGCAAGGCACCCATAACACCATCCCATCCTGCTAAAGAATTCTCAGTGTTCTGCAGGGTCCCCTACCTGGAATGTCATTTCTAAGTCAGGCTTCTGCAATGTGATCTCACAACTCACTAAGAAACAAATCTCCTGGCACTGGCTCATTCTTAGGTTTGAGGTAAAAGGGAGCAATATGTGAAATTTATAGGTACAATCTTTTCTTCCTCAGTTTTCAACCTTCCAAAGCCCACAGAAAGAATTAAACGGAGATTCCTAATTCAATTTATCCTATATTCTTTTTTGTACCAAACAGATTTTCAGGTAAGACCATGTTCGTTCTTTACCAGAAAAGAAGGTAAGCTATTCTTAAACATGGCATAAAATGTTCAAGACCAGCAAGGCAGTAATAAAAACAGAGCCGGCCACATGGCTCGAGTCGCTTAGTAACATGGTTCCATCTCTATTTGAATGGCACTTCTATGCTGGTAGGCCATATCAGACCTATTCTGATTTTCAATGTTTCTCACATGGTCTATTCAATACTGTTCACCTGCAGTGCTGTTTTGGATTCAGGAAGATTTTCATCATGTGTGATTGTGAATGTCACAGCTGAAAACTACTGGCAAGTCTACTGTGTATTCTGTTCAGTAGTCTTCATATTTTGAAAGCTAAGTGAAAAATATTAATATGTACAAAGTCCATACCTCACGAGAATTAGGAAAAAACACAGTCCCCTACGTGCTATGTTACAATAGCACAATACTCTTGCTTTAGAATAAATCTATATTTGTCAGGCATGCGTGACCAGTTTTGTTTATTCTGACCAAACATTTTGTGACTGCCAATGGTGTACTTTCAACATACTCAGATATCAGTAAGACACATTGTGAGGAACAGTAAATATATATGAAGGGTTTGACCACAAAACATGTTAAATGCCAATTTCCACATTTGTTTCCAATTAATTTTATCATGGTTTTCAGCAAAGTTTAAAATTTTTGCTTGCCAGACAGAAGGATAAATTTCATTTTGATGGAAAATTATTACTTCAATCATGAACTTGTGTAGGGAAAGGAGTCCAACCCTTTGTGGTCAAGCTTTTTATATGGTACCTCTCCTACATTTCACACTAACCGCCTCAGTTCACACTAACTGAACCTGACCAGCGGCCAAGCGGTTTTGCCTTTGCATTCCACACGGTGAGACTGAACTAACAAACGAAAACGGGTCAGACAATAGCAACAATGCTTGAGCTCATATTACAGGCCTGACAGCCATGCCGTACATTATGGGACAGTCTTGCACTAACCCCTTTCTGACATCGTCATTTTGCATAGAGGCTACACATAGCATAATCCACAATGAAGGGGCAGCACAACAGATAGATTTGTGCGTTACTAGTTTTTTTAGGACCTGCTGTTACACACCTGACAAATTAGGCGTGCCAGAGTTAACCCAGCACAATATATAGCTTGCTTGGATTCCTCATTTACAGTATTACTCATTTAGCATTTGCCATTACAAGGCGGTTTGTTCAACTCTAAACCAAAGTGGTCATTGCTGCCACCTAGCGGGCACTTCAAATTTCAAATATGTATTTTATAATTTGTATTCACATGCATGACAACAGCAAACACTAAAGATTATTTACTTCGGATTCATAACCATGTAACTAATTTGATGTCGCCAACTGTAACGTGTGTTTGAAAAACCTCGGACATTGGTTACAATAAGCAATGCCTATGCCTAGAATATGCAAGAGAACATAGACGATGTTTCTTCATGATACATTGCAAGTAAAACCTAGGAAGCGCTCAGTAAACCACGAAGTCATGCTATGATTTCATTCGTAATCATGCGCTTCTGAAGAAGCCACCAGACTGAAGAAATAACTTGATTTCGAGCCTGATCGTCAGCCTTGCACAACTCAGCTTCCAGATGTCACAGTGATGTTGTCATCTTTAGCTTTCTAGTGAAGACAGTCATTTTTGTTCTATATTCAACTTAAGATGGTAAGCATGCTGTAACTGCACAATTTTGTGCGGAGTGCGCAGGAACATCTGACGTCGGAGGGCCTTTGGGAGGGAGTAACTGGCGATAGTGTTAAGTTAGCTGTTTTTTTTTTTTTTTACTTTTACTAATAATAGGCAAATTAATTTGTATACGCCTCCGAATTTTAAACAAATAACAGAACTGGCACAATGAAGCGGTGCAGGCATTTTTAGCTGTCTGTTCTAACGGGAACATGCAACTTAAGTTTGAAGCATCATTCAGAGCTCACCGCAAACCTCTGAACGCTGGAAAGCGTGTGCATCCACGCCCTATCTATTTTCGCTAGAGTTCCGGTGTGGCGTGAAACTGTACAACTTTTTCCCCCCCTCCCCGAACCCGTGTCTTACTACTGTACCGCTCTGTGCTGTGAGCACGGTTTGGTGCAATACGTGTTAATGGAAAAAAAAGTTTGATTATAGCATTTGTAATACCAAATATTGTGTTTGCCCATTTTAAAAGATCACACATTTAAGAACATTATAACGAACCACCACTCCCCAAATCCAATTCACACACAGTAAAACAGCCTGTATATTTACTACACAGACTGATAAATTATATTAATTTTAAAATTAATATGCTAAATTCGTTACACCAAAAGCTTTTTTGTCGTCAATAATACAGGCACGAGAGTTTATTAAAGAATAAACACTGTGGTGTGTGTATAACAAAAACAAAGACAGGTAATACAGCGTCGTGTAAAGTACAGAAAGACCTCCTGCAGTTATGAATACTGGTCAAAATCCAAACTGAATGCATAACTGTCATGCACACTATAGTATCTTATCATTTTGATATGTGGTACTGCCTTGCAAACAAACATTACCAACATAACGCAAAAAAGTAAATTTTCCCTTCCTCAGTTACACAGTTCTCACTTACATTTTTTTTAAATATCTGACCAAACAGAAATAAACTCAATCTGCTGAGAAGATATTTAAAGGGGTACACTAAAACATTTCAGCACAAACAGAAGCACATCAATATGCTCCAAATTAAAATACATATACACTGCCATCAATTAAATATCCAGTGACTTGTGGAGTATATTTACGGTGGGTGTGGTGTAAGAAATTGATACTCAATGCAGGCACAACACAACCAATGTAAAAATTCAAGACTAGCTAACTGGAAAACTGGCTGACTGTAAAATTTTAAAAAGTTCTCGCTGCGTTGGCTTTTTAGTGTCATACAGTCTGTAATGTTCTGTGTCAACAGCAAATATAAAAATTTACATACAGCCGCGGAGACACAAAACATTATCCAGTACACCACTAATTGTTTTTGTTTCCCTTTGACGTTCCTCAGTGTTGCACCTCTATGTATCGAAGTGACCACGTCGTGACTAATTCTTGAGATTGTATATCGCTGTACTGTGTTTAACACCCGACCCTCCCCCATCCCAAGCGTCTGCTGGAGCCATCTTCCCTTGGCTTGTTGGTTGGAATTACAGCCAAATTAAACTTTTTCATCTGCAAGACAAGAAAAAAAAAGGAAAAGGCATTTGTAATTAACTGGACAAGTTATTCTGGTCTCTGTCCTTGGGAAACAGTGTCACTGTCGCCTTGGCGACATTTTGACCACAGCACTGCTCTCTTTCCCATACCCATTAACCATTAAGGAAGCACACAACTCCTGGAGTGCGTTTGTTTTGCCTATTTCTACAATGGTTTATGACAAGGACAGAGGAAGACAAGGCTCTGTGCACATGCAGGACACACTCTTGTAAAGTTAAACGTTAAATACTGTCACGCCTGAAGAGAGAAGGAAAAGCATTTAAAAATTCTGCAGCAATAACAACAGTATTTCCTACTAGTTTAATCAATGATTATAACTAAGAAAATAGTAAATCTTGTATTTCCCTCAAACCTGTAGAGTCCAGCAAATCACAGTGCTATACCAACCACTGTAAGAAGAAAAAAAAAAAAACTGGAATTTCCTCAACTCGTTCATTTCTCTTACAACTTTTTCTCCTTATCAATTATACGCTAAGGTACACAGCCAGCAATCTATGGAGCCTAGTCATGACAGAGGAGCATTAACAATGCACAGCCATAGAACATGCTAAAACAGCTCACTAGGTCTGAGTAATGTAAAAATAAACAATTATTTAACCAAGGACCCCTCAGGATTTAGGCTGGACTCTAACAGAGGACCCTAAAGCAGTAATGGACCCCCAATAAGTACAGTATGAGCACAAGAGACAGGTAGGCGACATCTTGCCAGGTAAGGACACCTACCAGTGGAGGCCTGGGCGTGCTGCCTTTTGCTCTTAATGTCTCGGCAGATAAGGAAAGAGTCATAGCCAAACAAGATACCAGCCACCAGGCCAAACACCTGCGGAGGCAGAGGAGGACAATATAGGTCATTTTATGTGTTCTGCAACCTATAACGTAAATCACGTTTTGCATATGTTGGAATTTCTCTAACTCAAAGTTCTCATGCAATAAATGATGAATGGACAATAAGAACAGGCTGCTGCTCGCCTTTCTCAGATGTGTGGGCTGTATGTGCAACAACTTGATTTTCTCTTGCATTTAAAATTTTTCTGGAGCTGCTTAGCAGTATTTTTTTTTTTTTTTTCTTTCTTTCAAAACGTTGTCTGAAATTTCACATACACAAATCAGCACTTGTATGTAGGAACTGCATATCAGCAGAACTATCTGCATTTGTCTATTGTTGCCCTTTTCTGGAGAGACCATTGATTGCCAAGCCCAGGCTGGCATGGGTGGTGCGCCTTCTGATGGCACAGTCTGTGAGTGTGCCAAGCCTAGGCTGGCATGGATGGTGAGCCTTCTGATAGCACAGCCTGCGAGTGAGAAAGTCATGCCTGGGTAACGGTGGCGGCTCCCAAGGAGGCTACCCAAGTCAAGTGAAATGGTCACATGTGCTCATAATTAAACCGTTATGCTACTGTGGCATGTAGGGTACGGGGAGACAGAGATTGTACAATTTATTTTTTAATCCCTTATTAGTCCCACAATGGGGAAACTCGTTCTCTGCCTTTAACCCACCCCCCTGAGAGGAGTGGGCAGCCAGCCACATGCAGCACCTGGGGAACTAGTGCTCAGTGTTTTGCTCAAAAACATAGCAGGCTGAGCCAAGATTCGAATTGGGAGACGCCTGCATCCCAGCCTGGTGTTCTACCCATTGAGCCACAACACAAAGTGCACTACGGACAAACACGACAATGCAGTGGAACAAATATATAATCACTAAGTATACTGTAAGTAAGGGTCGAGGATGTGCGTTTCGGAGCTCAGACAGACGGGACAGGTGTGCAAGGGTTCGCGCTTGTAGCCGCACTGGTAGAGCTGTCTCACCCCCCCAGCGATGCGGGCGGCATCTCCTGCTCCACCAATCACACAGATCAGGGAGGTGATGAGGTAGAGTACGGCTCCGATCACAGCCCGAATAAAGTCCTACGGGAAAGAGGAAAGCGCAACGTCACGTTTCAGCCCAAAAAGGAGCAGCTTACCACAGCTTGTTACCATAACGATAATATTTTTAATAAACGAGCACGCTCCACTTACACTCCACAGCCAACTGACGAAGGGGAACGCCTTATCGCTGTCCGTCATGAAGACAGCAAAGAATATGGCAGCGAACACCATCTCACAGACAGACAGCGTCAAGTAACCGCTGTGATAGGATGCCCCATAGCAGATGGTGATTACCAAGCTGAGGACCTGAGGAGCAGAGAACAATGTCCCTTAACACCACTGTGGCACTAAAACGGACCGCTGGCAAAACGACAATATCACAAGTCCTTATTAAGTACCCTACATCAACAGCAAGCACTCTTACACTTACCATTCCATTCCAGTTGTCCTGATTTTAATATCTAGTGTGTACGTCTTCTAAACACGTAGCAGCAGAAATTAGGCCTGACACCAATACCTCACTAAATTAAAAGCAGATATTACAGTTTTAATTTTTAATACCTCTCATTCAATACTTTCATGCAGTTTTTTTTAAACTCACATTGGGCTCCAAATGCTGTATAAGACTTTGCACTTAGTATTTTATTGCATTCGGCCTTGGCAAGACGGATTTCTTCTGTACGCTTCAGCTGTTTAAAAACAATCATATTTATCTGCGTGCTGTCTGCACCCATTATACGCGTACGCCTAGCAACTCAAGTTGCCATGGCATTACCTTACAATGATAAAAAAAATGCAGTCAAGTGGATAACCAAGCTATGGCAGGCACAACACATCCAAATGAAGTAGCCTATTTAAATTACAGGGGCCTACTCAAGAAGCTGAAATTTGATACCATTAGTACTCTAAAAATGTGCAGGTACTTTAAAAAACCAAATGATGCAGATCATTTTCTGTTCTCCAGAATGCAAACTGAAATATCCACAGACAGACCAGTACTGCTTCTATAAGCAGAAAAAGAGAACTGCTGTATCACTGTGAGTGCATTTCTAAGATGCACTTGTGGGACTTTCGAGGTGTTTGTCACATGGCTCTGTCAACAAATCAGCTGTAGACGTCCATTTCCTGAAACGTGTGTCGCAACAATGGCGGGGAACATTCCCAGAGTTGTGCTTTTCGTGTGTGCTTGATGTTTATTTTCACCTGCTGCAGCTGCCGCAGAACCTCCTGGGCAGCAGGCCTCAGCGAAAACCGCACAGCTGCACCCCCACAGCCCCTGGGGCCCCAGCCATACGCACGTCTCCAACGTTATATCAGCAAACGGGCAGATGTGTGTCGAGAGCAAGCTTGTAACGTGACACGGAAAACACTGCACATTTACAAGCAAGACCAGAGAAGGACACTAATTTTTAATTCGGCATAATACTGTACGAACTTGTCGCTCGGGGGGCAGGAGGGAGAGCAGTCAAGTCTGTGTGACTGAGTAATGATGAGTAACGGTAAACACAAGGAGGCTCTATGGCAACTGTGAAAAGAGCTGAGGGTGAAAAGTGCAGTCAGGAGTAGAAGGTAGAGGAGATGAAAGCACACATCAGGTCCTTGTTCCCCTCATACAGCTACCAAGCCACTGTGCTGAACGCTGCTCAGCAAGAACCTCCTCCAAGGTGACGCCTGAATTCCAGCCATGTCAACAAGACTGTGTATAGGAGGAAAAAAAAAAAAAAAAGTCCCTATATCCTAGACGACAAAGTCACATGACTCCTGTACACACCTTATACTAAAGTACTTTATTTTTCAAACATAGTAACTACTGTATATACAGAACAAATGTGACATTTAACTTACTATCGCAGTACACATTAGAGAAGTTTAAAACCCGTTTTCATACTTATAACATAAGCCCAAAAAAAAAACAAGGTCAGACTGTGAGGTTTCCTCTGTGGCTTCCCGGGTATGACGTTCAGCAAAATTAAACACTAACCAACAAACCCAAAACTACTAGATAGTGAACAAAGCCAGAAACACACAACCCAGTGTGGCAAGGGTTGGGGGGAAAGAAAAGAGATTATGGAGGACATAACTGAGCCATGAAAACTCAATCAGCATGTACATTTACTAAGGCAGGAAGGCGGTAAATATTACTCCATCTCAAACTACTGCGATGTGAAGTACATAAATAACAGCAACCAGACAGGCTCTTGTGCTTACAGTCAAGTCAGTATGACTGGCAACATAACGACCATGCAGGAAAGCTACAGACCAGAAGCAACATCTTTTATTTAACATGCAACATAATGACATTAACTAACCATAACGTCTGACAAAGTTGTGGAGTTACATTTTTCTGACCTAGTCAAGAATTTTAAATAACAGGAAGAGGGTTCCAAGTGACAGAAGGGAAATGCCCATGCAAACGACAGTTCCTTTAAACCCCCCCCAAAAAAACATTGATATAACCAAGGGGTTGTGAACCCAGCTGTGTAGACCTCAGCCTCCTGAATGACTTGTGTGTGTGCGTGCGTTTTGCTTGGCTGAACTGCAATGCATTATTCTGAGGACAAGAACACACCACCTGAGGCTTTCCAGAACTCTGGTATTAAACTGAACTTCCTGTTACACACACACAGCACTTGGTTTGTTTGCAGGACCCACTGGTGCAAAACTGGCACAACACCAAGCTAAGGGTGTGGAGCTTTCTGCACCGGTCAGCCAGGGACGCATTAATCACACTTTATACACAGAAGCAACCAGCCTAATTCCCGCTCTTACTCACGCTGGGACAGGGCTGGAACTTCCTAGCATACTAACTGTACTGATGCAACTTTTGCAAATATAGCAAAAGGACATTTGCAAAGAAAGGTTTCTAAAAAACAAGTGCAATGAGAAGATGACATCATTAAGTTTTCTTTTACTGGGTTTTTTAATTTGGTCAAAACTCCTTTTTAACTCTCTCTAATTATTTAGACATAAAAACGACATAATCCTAATAAAAAATAATTTTTTTTTTTTTTTTTTTTTTTTTTTTTTTTTTTAAGTACTAGTTCTAAATTCACTCATCATACTACCATTCAGATTTCCGTAAAAGAACATATCAGTCACTGGATATGATACACTGGAAATAATATATGCAGCTTTATTATACATAATGAATATATAAATGTAATTTCAGGACTTTCTATTAAAGCTAAACATAAGGCAGAGCAACATAATTCATGTTTATAATTAGTTACTGTTGTAACTTTAAAAGTATGCTCTAACTGTACTACTCTAGAGATTCTCATTGGCTGCTACCTAGCACTTGTTCTGAGAATGATGTTGGACATTACGTCGTAACACTGTCTGCAGCTGTGCAATGAACACTGACACAGAGGCGTAAAATGTCAGAAAGACATCCTCTAATTTGGGCTCTGCCATTTATGGAATTTATGGTGCACCAAATATACATTCAAACCAAACCCTGTCTACAAGTCTATGTTAAACACATTCCTTTTACAAGAGATTAGTGAAAACACAAGTGGACCTGAATTTCATATGTAACTGTCGGGACCCAGTTAAAAATTCTGATACCGTAATGTGATTTCTCACAGAGCAAGATGAATTTGATGTCCATATGCCGTTACTAAGGAACAAATTAGTACAGCTACTACAAACTGGCTACTTCAATTTCATTTTTTAAAAATTCAGAAATCAACTCAAAAAAGGGCAAAATATTACATTTGAATTTTTTCTTGCATTACACATGCAACTTATTTTTCAGCAAGTAGAGGAACTAGGTTACTACACTTGGCCCGTTCATCAACATTGAATTGAGTGGACGTAAAGTACGAACGAGGAGCTCATATATCCACTTCTGCAGGATAAACTCACCATCTACTAAAAGAGGAACGATGTGGCGACTGGATGCAGACTATGTTCAGCGAATGTAAAATGAGTCATGCATCTTTCCGCGGAAAGTTAAACTTTCCATTCTTACAGTTTCTTAGAGCCAGCCACCTACTGGCAATGACCTCGTTATTCCCATCGCTCATACATGTGGTTAGGTCTGACATGCACGACTATTTATATACAGACCTGCACTAATGTAGAATGAACAGCAGCCATGGTGCCAAACCGGGCGCCAGTGTAAAAGCTGCACACAATTTTCTTAACATAAAAAATTTATAACAACAATAATAATACACCTTATCAGCCGCTATTGGCCTGTGTGTTCACGACGGCCAGTTCTCAATACAAGATGGTTAATTAATCCGATTAATTACAGTTAAAGGACCCGAACAATGTTGTTTCATTCAAAAGCTGTGCTATATTAGTTGCAAGGAGCCTTCAGTCAAACTTCAATGTAAAGTCAAAGTGCGCAGTCACGAGAACCTTGTGCGCAGTCACGAGAACCTTGTGCGCATGCGCACGCCCTTTCGACCAGAAATGTC
>JABJVR010000077.1:1641715-1689127 GCA_025773905.1 Chitala chitala
TTGGCGCCCTGCCCTGGGTGTCCCCTGCCCTGCGCCCTATGTGCTCTGGGATGGGCTCCAGGTTTCCCTGTGACCCTTGCCAGGAATAAGTGGTTAAGATAATGGATGTGCATGCCAAAAAAGATTAATTTAAAATTTTAATGGTTTGTGTCATAAACAGACACAGTAATTTTTTGTGCCCGTTTTAAATTCTCAGAATGTATTTGTTTTTAATGATGCCAGTACAGGGGCAGTTCTGCGAGTTCCGTTTTGTTATTTTAAACACATTGCTTGATTGCACACTTAATTAGTTTTACTCACTTCTAGGTTAAGGTGTGTGAATGTCTCATAAAAATGTCTTTCAATTGTTCTTTGTGTACTGCTGGTTGTAAAGCACATCAGGTATTGATCAATATTCTAGCTATATTCCAGTTCTTTGTGGAAGGAATAAAAGTTTCTATTACTCAATGGGACTTGAAATTCTTTAAAAGTAAGAAAAAAAAATCATAATATTTAAAACAAAATGGCTCTCCATTTAAACATACCAGTCCTCTGATGTGTCTCTGTTTAACATGTTTCCTCATACAATTTAAATGTATGGTGCAGTTAGTGTAGGAAATGAAAAAATCCACATATTTTGATGCGAACAACAGAAGGGCTTGCAACGAGCAGCTGACAAAAAATGTGATCACTCAGACATGCTAGAGATACTCTCAAATCCACTGAAGCAAACATTCAAACAGAGCCAGACTAGCTCACAAATGTAATTTCATGCTGAGCAACACGGCACCTGCGGTAATTACGCCAGGCTAACTGTATTTAGTATATTTAATGTAGGTTGGAAATCAGATAAGGATCATTTTTGGGACAGTAGGATAAGTCATCAGAGGCACAGAAGCTGAGTGTGTGTGTGTGTGTGTGTGTGTGTGTGTGTGTGTAAGAGTGCAGCAAAAAATGCACAAAGACATTTTAGATGAACAGAGAGCTCGTGAGGCGCATGCAGCATACGGCTGACAGCCATGACTGCAAACGGACACAGTGACAGAGTGAAGGGCCCGCCTTCACACAGCCTCAGTGTAAACGACATACTTTACTGCCACATCACGCGTGACAAAAAACACCACACAAAAAATGTGTTACAGTAGAGCTGAAAGAGGAAGACGCATATTCATCAAGTTGTGAAGTACACGGCAGGTTTCTCACACTGAGGCAGATGCCAGCACACTGCGGTTCAGCATGTAACCTGAAACGGGCTGTAAATGTCCACTATCACAGCGTCTGGAGACAGACACAGTCATCAACCTTTCTTCCACCCCCTGTAGCTCCAACCACTCAACAATGTCTCTCATACACAGGGAAAAGAGCACTGGTACACAGTATATGTGCGTGTGTTTTGTCCAGAGGATTAGGCACATCTCTTTCTTTAGATCTCAGTGTGACTGCACACCCTGTCAGACCCCCCTCATTCACCATAGCCCTACTTCATGCCTCTCTTCTGACACAAATGAAGTCGGCAGCCACTCTCTTGCAATAAACTTAATGCATAGGATGAGCATGTGGAGATCCTCAGCCACCGTTACAGGCAGCCAGATGTGGCATTTGCGTTTATCCGACACATTTGCGTGTTCGTACAGCTGAGTGTTGTTTTAGCGCAGCGATCGCAGATAATAATTTAGCTCGAGGGTTTTATGCTGGGATTCCCCCCGGGCCTTGGACTGGCAGACTACATTAACGGTAGCACCACCCACATCCTCCTGCTGGCACTCACAGGCAAGCGCATCCAGCTACACTGATGAATAAATGATCTGCAAAGCTGCAACGCACAAAATGTTGATTGGGCTTCCCTTTCCTCAGCCTGCAAACACTCTAGTGCAAGCACCTTTCTAAGAAAGCAAATAATGCAAAAGTACTGAAGGTGCTCGTAAATAAAGCGTTTTGTTTTGGCTTGTAAATTACCAAACCAAGTTAGCAGCAGATCTTCATGAAAAGGAAATTTTCCATACTGAGCCAGCGAGATTTCATTTGTAAAGCTTGTCCATTTCTACAAGTGAATTGCACATGTAGTTGTGACATGCTTTGAGTAGCTAACAATACCATTATGTGCAAGCATGCACAATGCTGTACAAAGCTATGGCAGTTGGCTGAGTTAGTATATTTATAAACTGTACACCAAAACTGTGCACCACTGAAGGTCTTTTAAAAGTGAAATGAATTTTAACTTCACATTTTCCCTTCCAATTTGTCTGCTAAACAGAGACATTTTCACACCCTGAACTGTAAGTCAAACATCGTGCATTAAAAATTGTAAAAGATAAAGATACTTCAAGCAGTAAAAACAGTGTAACAGTATGCCAGAAGGGATGATGTGTCATACCTGAGAAGGCTGTGTGAAATTGCACGTGATGGTCACAGCAGGCCTGTGTGATTTTCTGTGGTGTTTGCCACATCTAACAGTCAAAGCATTTTACAATGCACATGTACATGTCCAAGAAAGCCTCATTGTCTGGGCACCCACTGTCATCACCCACCATGATAATGACTCAACAAACTTGCCAAGAGTTAAACAGCAAACAAGCTTTTGTCCAGCTACGCAGAAATGTGAAGGAATCAACATCACTCACAAACACCACTCAAGAGATTTATTTAAAAAAACATTAAACAACTATTATTATACATTTCTGAGCTCTAAGTGGCAATGAAAACTAAAATCAACTTTTTTCAGTTTTTCGAGCACTGAAAATGCGGTGGCTTCGATGTAAAATGTGTCTAACAAATGGTCGAGCACTCCCACAAAGGGTTAAAGTCAATTGAACCAAGTCACAGCAGCCTGTCAGGAAAGTAATGCCACTTAAATACAACTCTAGAGCTAAAGAAACTTAATTAAAGCTCAGTTATTGTCAATTAATAATCCAAACTGATGTGATACAACAGCACTTAAAGCACTCGAAGCAAACACGAAGACAGCATAGCTCAGCGTCTGTTTGCACTGCTGAGTGTTTACTGAAGGAACTCCGGTTAATAAACCATACATCATGCTCAGATGTTCTGACAGGTTCCGGATGCTCAGGATGTTGTGGTTTAATCCCGAGTGGGCTGCATCTGCTCCTCTCCTCCCCGCCCCTGCCTGCCTTACCGGACACACCCACGTCCGCCAGGACGGCCTTCTTGCGATCCTTGACGCTGCTGATCTGGGGAAAGTAGATGTCCAACACCAGGAAGACAGCACAGCACAGGAAGGCCAGGGTGCCCATGATCACGCCATAATTGCAGGCATTCTGGTTGCGGTTGAAGATGCAGTACTCCTCGACCTCAATGGGCCGGTTCACGTAGCCCTCGTTGGCAATGCAGCCAAAGATCACAATGGAGAAAAGCTGTAGGGGAAGATCGAAGGTGGGGGGTGTGAAAATCTCCACATCAGGACTTCCAGCTGGCCCTATGCACGGTTAAGGAAGGAGCAGTGCTGGTAATGTGAGCTCATAGATAGCAGCCATTTAACAATCACCAAGCCCTCATTCACTGCTGAGCTCAGTGACTGTCCAACACTGCCCCCAGCGGGTGAAACCGACACATCTACCAGAAATAGTCAATTCCCCCAACGTTATACATTATACAACAGTGGGTCCAGCCCCTGTTGATGTCCAATCGTATTTCGTATTTTAAAGTAAATGTATGGATATTCATCAGACCGACCAAAGTCAAATGTGGCAAATGGTCACACACATATTGACACTGGGGCAATTTAGAGTGACCAATTCACCTAAACATGCAAATAAATAACAACTCAGTTTAACTGCACCTTTAACAGAATGGTTTTATGCAATATATGTCATGCTCAGTTTTTGTAGTGAAAGAAAATTTCATAAAAAAATGAAAAACACAATACAGCTGAGAGAGGAATTGACTTTTTCTTCATCAGGCTGTACTGGCTGATCTTGAAAAAGGATGGCTTTGGCAGGGCTGGGGTCGAATGGAAAATTCTAAAGAGATAGGGACAGCCCTGTGACCGTGTGACCATGTGAAGGAGAGACAGTATGTCTGCTGAGGTGTCTCCAATTACCTCCCCAGTGCTGCATACGCCCCCCCCCCCACCCAAGCTATAACCACAGCCAGTGTGCAGAGGCTCCCTGTCTGTGCTGTCTGGGCCCTCTCTCCCTTTCTCATGCCTCTGGCTCAGTAAGAGCAGCCAGTGGGGAAGCCCATCAGATTCTCTTCCCTCAGGCAGATCCAGGAGAGCGTGGCACCGGGTGCCAAGCTAACGGCTTCAGTGCCAGGGAGCGCGGTGCATCACCAAACAGTTCACACTCTGGGTACAGAATTGAGGAACGGTGCGTAATCTGGCGTGTGGATTCTCTGCTCTCACACTTCATCTGCGTTCTCCTCTTAGCTTACGTGAGAAGGCCAATGCGCTACAATAGTACATATTAATCTTCAAAATAATGCTGCAATAGATTTTTATTTATTTGTTTAGATTTCGTGAACTAGTGCCAACTGCAATTAACCTGGAGAGGAAAAAAACACATTAGTGTGGCCAGCGGTAAATTCAGACAAGCACTGTACAGTTCCTATTATAGAGCAACAGGCAGACATACGCTCAACATACCAGTATTGCAGGCCCTACAAGAGTGTCCAGTGTGTGCTAAATTAATTAAAACTGCACTGGACAATAATAATACTCTTAATAATCCTGCGGCAGCTGTACACAGATTTTTTCCCAGTCTGTGATCACCACCAACACATTCCACTGACATAAATTTATTTTACACAATCAGAAGTTAATAGTGCACACTACTCCCAACAATTGGTGAAAGGGATGCTTCTGAAGATTCAGTAGTGCTCTGAAAAAGAAGTTATCCTAAATTGCACATCTATGTCTGCGATTATACTAATTACTGTTAGGCCAACAAGCGAGATGCCAGCAGCCTCTGCTGGCACCTGTTAGTGTGGCCCTGGGAGCTCCTATTTAATCGCAGCATCATCACAATGTTCATGTGGCGTGACTCTCTAATTTTGCCTAACGTGTTTGTGGAGTGAGATAATGTGCCCAGGGACGCTCACTGAGGACTTTGTTTGCCTCACGATCTCCTCCACCTGTGTCCTTTGTTCCCCGTCTGCTCTCGAAACACACCTTTTGTGAGAAGACGGCAGCAATGGTGATGTGACTGCAGCACTGAAGAAACAGTAGGAGCGAAAACTGATGCAGATGGAAAATGATGGCATTCCAAATTTGAGTATGACATCTTTAAAAAGTACACAACCTTCCATAAAATAAATGCTTCATTTGCAACATTTTCAAAATAGTACTGGAATAGAAAGAATTATAAAAAATTTAGGATTGAAATACTACATTTCATGAAGTTTAAAAGTAATACGCTCAACTCTGCAAAAATTCAGTATCCTTAATTTGTGCCACTTTTAGTAAGCTTTACAGTACAAATGTCTTACAGAAACTCTGTTCTGAGGTTTGTCAAAGATAAAATGAAGGCAAAACACCTTGGGAAGGCTGTCTTGTCAGTGAAACATAAAAATCTACAGTTAGCATTCAGTGTGGCAAACCCAGCAGCCAATACTTAGTTTTATTCTGTTCACTTTTCTCTTGTGAGACCAGAGTGGTGCGACTGACGTGTTTCCCCACCTCCGTCTGCAGGCTTCGCTTACTCTGTGAAGTTCCCTAACGAAGACCACAGGGATGTTGTAATGGCGTCACAGACCTCAGCCTTGTCACCCATTGGGCCTGAGGCAGACAGACCTCTATGACAAGGACGTGGGATGAGCTTTCGGCAGCAGAGATCTGACTTCACAAATGACCAGCCCGGTTCTGCTCCAACGCTGGTGCCCACAGGGAGGCCTCCAAGTTGCCAACCTTCAGGCCTGGGCCCTCCTGACGAACTACTCTGATGAAATAATTAACTGATTTCATGGTGCTTTAAGGCCTGATTTGGTTATAAACATAGCTGTTTTCCCCCTTCATTTGTGCTGGAATGGTACCTTGTGCCCAGCAGAAGATGTTATTGAATTACAGCACTGTTTGTTTCAATCAGCAGTAAAAGCAGACTGTGCCTGTTCTCTTGTGTGTCAGATGGCCTTTTTTGGACAGCAGGTAAAAACACGATCCCCAGTGCCCCCTTCCTATTTGTGCCCCTCCACCAGTAAAACCAGTGTGCCACACTCCAGTTCTCGTTCTGCTATATGGACCTCCCCACGTCCTGCTGAGCTCTCCTGTGGCTTCTTCTTCTGCTTCTCTATTTTTCCCACACACATGTATTGGACATATAACTCATACCAACACTGCCTCCCCCCACTTTCTAAAACGCAACACTAATGGAGGCTGACTATGAGGGGGCCAACACTCCTAAGATTATGCAATTACATCATCACATTGTCCGTAAGTATAACAAACATGCTGCATCAGCCAATGACATTACAAAGGAGGATGTCAAATGAAATTCTATTGGACGCTGAGTTAAGGCTTCATTTTTCTTTCCTGTTTTGGCACAAAGCTTGCCGACCAGAAGGCTTCCCCCATGCAGGGGACGGTGCTATTACATTTACACCAGAAAATCAGGCCACAGGTTTCAGATGAGACGAAATGCAACTGATTGCACCCAAAGCAAGTCATTTTCATTTGGCTGAGCTATAAAAAAATGCACAGCTGTCCATTCAGATTTCCCAGCGTGTCACCCAGGAGATGAGAAGGACAGGGAGACTCATTACTCATGTAATGGGTGCTACAGCACAGGTGAACAAAACAGCTCAGCTCACTGTATACGATTCAGCACTCAGGATTCACAAAACCGTACTGCAGTTTAGCGTGCCTCCAGATGCCCAGTGGGCCCCCCCACCCCCCAGAGAACCCCCCAATTACCAGCCGTCTCATCCAGCCCATCACGAGGTTCAGGCTTCCCATGAACACTGCCTTTGTGCAGCTGCCACGTGTCCACTTCATCTTGTGACCGTCAGATGGAGGAGTTCAATCGTTGTTTTAAGACCACGGTGTCGAGTCAGCTCGAGGGCACTGTTTCTGTGTGTGTATGTATGCGTGTGTGTCTTGATGTCGAGCGGCTGAGGCAGAAACAGCTAGCCCAAGCACAATTCAGAGGGAGTAAAGGTGTCCCTACACAGCTTGAGATCTGTGCGTCTCCTGAGCTTTGTACATTTGTTTTTAGCTGCAGTTCGTGTGGTGGTGACGCCACCCCCCACCTTCCTCCATCATCACACATGCTAATTACCTTCACATCCTGGCCTGCTGTTTCATGGGCCTCATGTTTTGCTTAAAATTGTTCTGCTTTGTCACAGCACTCAACAACGTTATTTTAAATGAATAAATTAATAAAACAGAAAGCACTGACACTTTATCAGAATGTGCAATTCCTGTTATATTAGTAGTTTAAAATAAGATGCACACAACTCACCCCCACACATACGCATCCACAGTTGTACAACACACAACCCCTCCCCCACACATACATCCACACGTTCAGTTGTACCACAGCATCCCTACCACTGTGCTTTTGATGCCCTGTAAGTGTCAACGCTATCGTCACTGCGAAGGGTTGGGTCATATTCCTGCCTGTCAGGTTTGCACTGTAGGTCTGTGTTTCCATAGCACTGTTTTGTCTTAATTGTAGCTGAGAATCCATGCCAAGCAGCAGCGCACCGGAAATACCCATGTGATTTCAGCTTTGTGATTAACATTTAAAAGTTGGCCAGGAGGATAAACAGGAGAGACAGGCAGAATGGCATATGAAGAAGACAGTGAGGGTGAGCTGTACACACGCAGCAGAGACCTGGGGAGTTACTAATCATGGTTAAGGATGGCTGTGAGGAAACAGCTGGTGCGACAGAGCACGCAGGGCTGACACTGCAAGGTGTGCCCAGCCAAAAAGGGCAAAAACCACCTTTGTGCCCAGACACACATACTGATGCGCAAACAAACAACAACATCACACACACACACCATCAGTACCCTGTGTCAGTACACTGCATGAGTGTGCTGTAACACATTACACCTTAAATTCATATTAGTCGGCGCACTGTCTGTCTCATATGTTTTGTCTTGTGGCGTGTATTTGCACTGTTTGCACATCCTTTGCACTCATGCACTTTATATAGTTGGGGTCTCTTTTAGTTAACTTTTAGATATGTGTATCTTGTGTAGCTATATCTTATATGTAGCACCATGGGCCTATAGGAACATTATTTCGTTTCACTGTGTACTGTACTCACTCTCTATGGTTGAAATGATAATAAAAACCACTTTGACTTTGACACACGCACACACACACACACACACAACCCTTATAGTACTGCAATAATGTGTGCATCCCTTCTGCCTCCTGTGCAGTGGATCTCGTGTTTCTCCTGGGAGTAAATGGTGATGACAAAGTTGTGCAGAAGCCACCAGCCGTCCAGCACAGGAACAAGCCTTATCACCATCTTATTAGGGCACCTTGTAATATATTTTCAGCATGATTCCTTCTGAGGCATAAAGGGAGGTGGTCTTTCCCAATAAACAGCCTGTTCACACAAAAAACCAATTTATTGACTGACGCTAAGTTTAACCAGATTCTGTTCATGCAAAATGTAACTTTTAAAATGAGGGAGGGGCCCAAAGCCTCTCGCTGCTGAGAAATGCACAGCTGCTTTAATCGTATGCATGAATGTGGAGTGTGGTCTGTGTCTCCAAGGTTTTCTTCTTTCATTGTCTCAGCTTGGATTAAAGTCTGTCAGGTGTGAAGAGCTGCTTTGTCAACAAATGACTGCAGATAAATTTCTTCAGACAGAACATGGGATAGGCCTACCACTGTGGCTTTGACAGAGGTGTGATCACAACACCACACAACATAAAACACAGAAACACTTCACTGTATGGAAGGGTCAAACTGTGAGCACTGTACAGGGGTTAGAAACTAGTTGGATTAGAAAAATTGTGTGGTATGTTTTCTTGGGATGGATTCAGAAGGAGACATTATCAGATTAGCCAAATTCAGCCTACACACAACAGCAGAGGGATAAACAAATGAGAAAAGATGCGCATTGGTGACTGCTGAGAGCATGCAGTGTGAGTCGATAGGCTTAGGAACAATTTCAGTTTTTAATGGGCAGAAATGAGCCCGTACCTATTACCCACCCGGTGCTGCTCTGCTCTGTTGTGTGTTCAGCATGGTGCTACCTGCATTACACCCCCTGTAGTGTCTCTACCTGACAGTGAACATCCTACACAATGGCAATCTCCTCTGTCTCCAGCACAGACACAAATGCAGTCACATACAAGGTACAGTAATACAGCAGAACTGCATTATGGACTAGGCTCTCAACTGTCTTCGTACATGAATATATAAACATGTTATCCAGCCTATAGTTTAACAAAAGCATAAACCAGATCAGAGTTCCTAAATCCCTTGACTATAATGTTATTGTTTTTTTTTTATCACATCCATCTTATACATGTTTCTGCCCTTGGTTACAAAAATAAAATTACATTATTTTGATTAAATGATCTATGTACTAATGAAAATTATGATGAACACTACTCTAATGACTGATTTAACTGAACTGATTATTCTTGGATTATTGGCATATTACAAATACCATTAAAGTCCAAACCTTGCCAGAAGTCAGAACCTCCAAATAACTCATCACAGATAGTCAATCCAAAAATGTGCACGCGAACACACATAAACACACACACAAATGAAGGTGAACACACACATACACACACACACAGTATGTTCTAAAGCTCTGTACCACTTTGTTTGTAGTTATCCAGACTGCCTCTGCCTAGCACTGACGGATCAGTATGTCTGTGGGCAACACATACCGAGGCCCTGCGTGAACTCAGTAAGGCAACACACCTTGACATTAAATTAATCTGTGTGTTACTTAGCACTACACATTTGCCCAAATCTGTACTCCTGTTCATCTATTTCTAACAGCCAGCTACGCACCCGAGAACAATTTGCTTCTGAAGAAATCCCAAAAGGGTGCAATTAAGGTTACAAGGAAATGAAATATACACGTGCACGCACACAGACACACATGCACACGTATACAAGCAGTAACAGAGTCAGCACTTTGCCAAAGTACATGCCTCTAGACTAAATCCAGAATATGACGATGCACAATGTAAACACTGGCAGAACACTGATCCTAAACTATTTCTGGGTGCAAACATCAGGCCTGAAGGTCTGAGTGGACACCAATTCCAGATTATGCAGTAGAGAGCACACTCATGGTTCTTCTACACTATGTCTGAGACAGGAGTTTTCTGACAGTCTTTGCCAACAGTCCAATCACGGCTCAGCTCTGCAGGCTGCTCCTTATTCTGTGCTTGTGAACACTGGCGCGGCTTGCCTGTCTGCAAAACAATTGTGTTAATGAAGCCATCCTGCCATGGTTACTGCTTTCAAAGCAGCACGATTTCAGACCACATGAACACTATTGTGAAGTATTTCAATCACACCATGTCAAACACTCTTCATATTAGTACACGTCACAAGCGTCAACCCTTGAAATTAAAACACATAAATTGGGGTGTGTGAGAAGGACAGAGGTCCTCAGATCCTCCTCTTCTCCTTTCATCCCTTCCTTCATCTCCACCCCCACCTCCTGACAGTCCTTTGTGACCTTGGGTTCAGAAAGGGCAACAACAACGTGAGAGCATGAAGGATCCCAGACTCTCAGACTGTTCGTATCAGGAGACAAGAACCACACATCTTCCTCTCCTTGTTCCTTCATACACACTCATCCACATGACTGCAAAGATGCTAGAACACACAGATAAAGCAAGTCACACATACACCCACGCACACACGTGAAGTCATGAGCTTAGTGAACAGATAACAGGAAATGTGCTGCAGTCTGAAAGTCCTCTTCCAGCACAGCCTCACCTACAGTTTGTATCTCCGCTCTGGCAGGGGGTAGTGCACTCCTCTTGCAGCGAAGGAGAAGCCTGAGAGGGAATCGTATGCAGTGCACAATACAAACACGGCGTTGCCATGACCACTTTGGTTACAACCTCTACATTAATGGTGTCAGAGGGTGGCTAATCGGGCCATGGGTTTAGAACTATACAGGCTGACCACACAAATGTTAGTGCCAATGAGTGTCAATCAGGCTTTATATTTTTACTCAGCTAATTTATTTTTTAAACCTCTTTTTGACTTTTATTTAGCAATATTCCAATACAAGCTGATAAGATATCCATAAAAGCAGTACAGCTACTAGGCCTTTTTGACACAATAGCAATATGTACTGTATATGTCAGACCCTTGTGTTTTGACATGTGAATCATTAGCCTTTAAACCTGCTAGTCTTATTTAATGTTTCACTATTCACTATTTATTGTGAGTAAAATTAAATGTGCCTTCCCTCCTGTTCCTGAAAACAGCATGGGCTGTTGGTCTCTCATCATGCTTGCCGCGTGATCCTGCAGGGCTCCTGTGACATTAAGGCTGTGATCTTTCCACACCAGCTGACTACAGGCGCACACGCATGTTGTCAGAGGGCTGCTCTGCAGGGCCGCGCTGGGCCCTGTAGAGAGGCGGAAAGGGAGCCGGGCCACAAGGGAGGAAACGGCACTGTTGTCGTCTCATTGCTCAGCTGGTCCGTTTAAACCAACCGGTTCTTGGTGTTCATCCATTCGTATAGCTGGATACTTTACTGTGGAAATTCAGGTTAATAGCCATGATTAATGGCAGAACAGCAGGGAGCACCCTGATGGGACATGGCCTGGGAAACTTCAGAGTACAGGTGCATGTCTTTTACCTGCCATGACACCTGCTATCAGTGCTGTCAACAAGCTCATTAAACATACTGATCTATGTCCTGTTGAGTCTGCTGTTAATGCAGAACATGATCAAGACCTTCTGTGGGAATAAACCAAGCTTGCCCCACCACACAAATACATACAAACACACATACATACGTTTCTATGATGTACTACACCACGTCCCAGCCGTAAACTCCAAGCACATGTCTAACCTTGACCATAAGAAAAACTTCAACAGATTATAACTGAAAGCAGTAGTTAGCACAAGTTAACACATCTTAATAAACCAGTCCTTAGATCTGAACCAAAGTCAGTCTGGCTTCCAAGACCAGATCTCAACAAGCACAGAACAAATTAGCATGCAATAAAATGTTGTTATAAGAGGTGATTTGCTGATGGTTACAGAATGCACCTCAGTCTGTATGACATCACACAGCAGCACAGAAGGCACCTTTACAGTGTAGACCCATTCATAAAAGTAGACTTCAACGCTCGACTTCAACGCTAGACCAGCCTAGCACCACACTTGCCCAGCATTGAGACTACAAACTCAAGTATTGAAGCTCTCTGAAGATATATATAAAGTCTCAAAATATTAACCTCGATTTCTTTCACCTGTTTAAGCAGCCGTGTTTGGTAGTATTCCCACTTTCCATATTCTTTACCAAATTTTACCCATTCTTAACATTTAATGGGAGCAACTGGAAGCACAGTACATTGCTTAAATGGTACACATAAGGCAGACCTTCCTGATTACATGTTATGAAACCACAGCACCATTGCTCTGCCCACATCACAGTGGCAACACTCCACTCATATCACAGCGACTCCGCCCCCAAAGTGACAGCACTCCACTCATATCACAGCGACTCCGCCCCCAAAGTGACAGTACTCCACTCATATCACAGTGACTCCGCCCCCAACGTGACAGCACTCCACACACTATACTAATACTCTGTCCATTGTCACTCCACCCACATCTGTGGTACTCTGTCCACAGATCCAGCAAGCTGGACGTTTGCACATTCATATTGTCATATTTCTCTGGAGAAGAGAATAGGTGAATTGTTACTGGGGTGGTTCTCTGCCCTCTCATGTCATAACCAAACATATTCTCAGGCACTACACTATAAAAAAATCTTACATCTTACTGATGTGTCATATACCTTACGGGGAATGGCTGGGATTCTATACCACATTTCTGTATGTTTTTTGATGATGATAATGATGATCATGATGATGATGATGAACTTTCACGATGTTAAGACCACTACCATATTCAAAACTACATCTTAACATTTAAAGTTAATAATTAACAAAAATTAACATTTTAGGACTCGGACTTCAGATTACAGTAACTACAATGGGAAACACATTCAAAAATATAAAACGCTGCAATTTATATCATTTAACATAGTCAAGATGGTACTGCTGTTTCCTGTATTTCATGGATGCAAAAGAATGGTTAATATTTTGAAAAAGGTCCTGCTGCCTGCCTTAGTAAGGTTATCTCCCTAAATAACTCTATACTTGACATACAAACCGACTAAATGCATAAAACGTGATCCACATGAAGGTTAGCTATTTATAGAAAATATATTTATTGCTTGTGGACCGTTTGACGAGACAGCGCCAGGAAAGTGTCGAGGTGTAATGTACTGGAGAGCAGAACTAATCAGAATAATGTAACTCTCAATGTTTGAAAGCATTTACATCTAAAACCATTACAATTTAAAATGGGTTACAGAAATTAAATGTTTTCAAACTACAATTATACAGATCGCCAACAAACAAAACAACAAACAATACAATGTATTCAAAAACTGTTTTTAAGACGTCTTCAAAAGCACATGCTGACACCAAAATTACTTTCGTTAGAGCTGAAAACACAACACAATATTTAAATGAAAACAAAAAGTATTCGTATTATTTCATTAAACAAACAATATGGTGTTAATAAAATCTTTTCATATTTGATAACATGACTTTAAAAGACTACACTGGCTGTCTAAGGATGCTGCACGGCCTTCGCGTGGCCTGACAGCTGAATAATAACATAGACCGTCGATATTAAAGGATCAAAAAACAGGTTCGAGAATCCGAAGCAGCGACAGTCAACCTCGTGCAGCGTTCTTTCTTTGTTTTGTAACCACGACACTGAATCATAACACCGAAACGGATTTAACCTTGACGTCCCGAGACGAGGTTCAGGAGCAAGCCCACCATCTCTAAGGCAGGCAGCATGCACTCCTGCAGGTAATGCATCGCTTTCCTTTAATAGTCAACGCGTGTTTCCATTCGATTTTGATTGTTTTGTACATAAACACGTTGACTTTAATATGTTTTCGAGCATACTGTGCGCTCTCAGTGTTGTAATTTTATTCCTTCCCCGCATTGAAATACAACTGAAAAAAAAAAACACTTGACGTTGTTTTGCACTACATTTAATCACATATTAAGGACTATCATGCTAATTTTCTGTCAATTTTGCGTTAATATTTTTCTTCAAAATTGTGGTTTACGTGGACATTCTGTTCACCTAAAGCCAGTATTTCGGGTTGGATTTCAAGTATTGATACAAAACTAACACACAAACATCAGCGCTCCAAAAATTCGTTCCCTTGCGCGTCTGCCCAGTCCTATCGCTTGCTGTCATGTCACACGTCATTGTTGCACGCCTAAAATAAAACTGTTTCTTGTGTTAACAGCCCTTAAGACATACCTTGTGTCGACACAGGTATAAATTTCAACTGGGGAACGCCAGCGGCTTGTGCAAGCAACCGTGTGCCAACAAGCTACAGGGTGCGCGTAAACCAGTAAATATAAGGACGTACCCCTGGACCATGGCAGTGACATTAACAATGGCACGCCGCTGTCACTTACCCAAGACACGATCCGAAGGATGGTGTGCGGCTGTCGGACAAACGTAACCGGATCGAAGGCACCACCAGCCTTCCCTGCTCCGTATGCCATTCCCTCCATATTTCGTCCAAGGTTTGTTTTTCCCTTTCACCAGATCTCTGTTAAGTTTCTAATAACTCTTTCGTTACGTGAAATCTAACTCAGTTTTCATGGAATTTCAGAACTGTGCCCACTTTTGAGGGTGACTCGGTACGTCCTCTTCTCCACCTCTATCATCGAACCTTTCTTGTCCTCAATCTCGGTCTAGCGCCTGTATGTTTTCTGCTGTGATTATGATAGCGACGTTCTTTCCTCCTTAGTTGTCTATCTATTGCACACTCACACAGTCCCTATTAGCCTCTGTAAAATCAGGGCTGTACGCAAGGGTGGGGAAAAGAAAGCGGAGGGAGTCCAGGCGTTGAAAACGATGGACCAGCGGTCACGCGTTCCCGTAGATGTGAGCGCGCGCCTAGCCCTAACAAACCTGTGCGCATTCTTGTAAAATGCAAGCGCGTAACCAATAAGATTTTCAAACATTTCGTTCATGGAGCTTAATCACTGGATATACATTACAGCAAACAGTCATGTACAATAAATTAATCAGGGGTAATACGGCAAATAAAATACAGCACTGGTGCAAATTAAGAAATGGTTTTTTATATCGATGATACCGTATTTTTATGTAATATACAACTAATAATACTACTGCTCACAGAACACTTCTGAAATATATTTTTAATTTTTCCCGTAAAAAACAGACAAAATTTAAAGTAAACTACATGGTCGTTACTCTGTAACGTCGTTGATGATTCCCCGACAAACTCAGTTATTAGCTTTGCAACGACCCACAATTCATGCATTTATATTGTACGAAGATTATGCACTGTTTATTACGCAAATGTGGAAAGCTTCGATTGCATTTTTAGTAACAATTAACAAATAGCAACACGAAAGGTTTGAAAACGATGGGAGAGAAATGGCAATTAAGAATTATAGTACCACTATGGTAGATGATCGTTTTGTACATTTTCAAAAAAAAAAAAAAAACTGGAAAATTATATCAGTTGCACAGCATCAAATACCGTAGTACCCACGTTTAAATAACATATATGATTTGCAGGCTAATACAAGCAATTGTATTGGCATGCGTTAGAATTGAGAACATCTTATGATGTGGGTTATTTCATTAGCACAGAGTTTAACAAAACTGCTAACGGATTTCGACTACCTTCATGTCTTATTATTTATAAATGTCAGGGATTGGGGATGTAGATCTTTATCTAACATGGACACAATTTTATATAAATACTTTAGTCCAAAGCAGCACGGTGGGTCAGTAGATCGCACTGTTGCCTCAGACACCGGGAACTTGGGTTAGGGTTATATGCCCTGTTTGGCGTAATAAAATGCCTGGGATAGGATCCAATCCGAACGGGATTAAGTAGATTGGTATTGGATATTAATGGGTAGATATTTCAATGCGTGAATATTCAGATTGAAGAGGGTTATTATTTTCGCTCATATTTTGCCAAACTATCGCAATTTTTATGCTGTAGTATTGAAACACCTTAAAAGACAGTGTGGCATTTTTAGAAGAAATTTAGGCAGCACTGTAATTACAAATGCTTTTGTATACCTTTCTCAATTTGTGCCTAGCTCAGCATGTAAATTCTTTGTATTTTTTTGTATTATTTCGCAGATCCGTTCAAATTCTCTGTAGGTTACTGCTTATTACCACTGAAGTCCTTTCAGAAATTCTCAGTTCCATGTAATTAGTGTTCCTCAAAGGTTTTATTTCTTTATTTTTAGCTTTTTAAATTAAAAAAATCTGTATGCTTCATAGTAAACTTAACAACTGCCATTGTGTACTGAGTGACATGGTGGCCTAGCTGTACTGGAATGGGAATGTTAAATGTCTGGAATTGCCTGGCAATGAACAAAAAAATCTACGCAGTGCACTGTTACATACTGTCAGTGCGCTCTCAAAGCGTAATCTGAATATCAAAAACTTGTGCTAACTGACATTTGCTTTACTAGAACATTAGTTGAAGGGTTCAGGAATGGGGTGTTCCTGGCAACTGAATGCAGTAAAATAAATAATTAAAGCTGGGGTGAAAATAACTCGGCATCACTGAACAGTACAATGTCCACATTTAGACAGCAGCAAAAAAATTGGCTGATCTAAGGACATCTAAGTTGATATACTACAATTTTGTAAGATGTTAAGGTTAAGGAAATCCATATAATTAGTGTGTTATCACAATCCAGCTGTTCACCAAAATTTGTGTTGTCTTTGTAAAACAACTATTAAATAATACAGGGCTTTTCTGTCATCTTTGTCCTGGAGACAGAGGGTCAACCAAACATTGAAATGGATGTCAGAGTGTGTATTCAAAATATTGACTGCATCAAGATCTTTAAATCAAACTGTATGATTCAGCAAGGTTTCAGTGGAAGATTTATGAATATATTTGGAAACAAAAAGGGCTCTCATCATAGAAGCCTTTTTTATAAGCCCTGCTGAATGGTGGAATTCTTTGAAAGCGGTTCCCCAGGAGAGCAACAGTCTTTCCCAACTGCTAAGAGTTAAAACCACAGTGACTCATGGACTGGACTAGTCCATCAGAAAAGTCAGCTCTGATCCATATTATGTGAATGTTCAGCATTTCCTTGACAGGTCATGACACAGCCTCAGGAACTACCCTCCAAAACGTAGTACGAGCACGCATATTAAGTCAGAGTAAACGAGTGTCACAGAGAAGGCCAGGGCACTGTTATTAGAAAGCCTGTGTGAGAGGAGCCAGAGAGAGTGGAAAACTGTGCTTTGATTTTCTTCATTTCACTGACTGACTGTCATGATGCATCACAATCTGCCGTGATCACATTTAAACAAGTTTCGGTGCCGGGTGGGAGCTGAAGAACTCCGGCCCTGCCCCAGTCGTGTCCATACTTAGCAAGTACTGCTCAGAAAAAAAAGGTGTTGCTTAACTTGGGGCATGTAAACCATTTTTTAGTGATGCATAGATCTTAGAACACTCTCCATTTAAAATTTGATTTTAGCCATTTGGGGAATTATATATGTATTCGCGCCTCATGTCTGCGTGTGCTTGCGCTCTCTCCTCAGGCGTCCCTCTAACGGACCGAAAAGAACCCGCGCAATTCACTAATGACGTGGCATGGCGCCCCAAAATAAGGGAACCAAAGCAGACCAATACCAATATATTATTAACGACTCTCCTCCATACGCCATAAGGTGCAAGGCTAAAAGGACATTTTAGTGAAAATTATTTAAAAATGAAACCCGCGACACTTATCCAGTTTACGAGCACAGAGTCCTTGAAGCTAACCCAGAAAAAAGGTCACTGAAACACTAGGGGCAATTTTGCTTCCAAGTTCATCTCACTTTATGTCTTCACAACGTAGGACGAAGCAAAATCTCCTAGAGTAAAAACACACAACATGGAATAAAGCAGTCCTCACAAGCAAAGATGACACCAATACTACGTACTGGGCCAACGTTCCACCAGCAGATGATGATTGTAACTGTTGGTCATCGTTTCCACTTTGTGTAGTCTTGTTTATTTTCAAGATTTGTTGTGATTGGCAGTTTGGTTCGTTGTGTAGTTCGTTCCGTTCGAATGGCGCTGTTATTTTGAACTTTCAGTTGGAGTAACGTGCGGGTCTCGTTTAGCTGCGCGCGAGTGATACAGCTTGGTAAGGTACGCCAAGCAGTAAGCAGAGTAGTTTATATGCTACAGTTTAAAGGTTTTCTGCTTAATTAAAGGAACTTAAATTTTATGCCATCGAACAGGACAAAATATATTAAAACACTCCCGTTTCTAGCATGCGGCCAACGAGGTATTTTTTAATTTAATTTTGTATATTTTACCTCAGTAAATGTCATTATACATGATGTGCATGTTAGTTTTACTTTACTCACTTTCTTGTCAATACTATGTGTATATAGTTTTCACGGTGGATTTGGAGAACTTGGAGAGCAAGTTTGAAGAAAACGAAAATCCTTCAAATAAACCAGTACAAAAAAAACCACGTGTGTCTGTGTATGCTGGGAGCTTTAATAATAATAATAATTTGTACTTTAAATCATTGGTCATTTCTACTGATATTCATGAATTTCAGATGTTCCTGGGAGAAATGACAATTATTGACAGTTTATTTAATCAGGGCAATTTGGTGAATGAAACCTTGTTGTGACATAGGTGTTGTAGGTATGTGTATTTTCAACAGTAAACCGTTCCAGCTATGGCATTAAAAGGTCCTGAAGAATTTTGAATATACGTATTTTATTAATAACCGATCTAATTGTATTGCAGTACACATACGAGCTGTGGAATACTGGATAGTGTAGCTTCCAATCGTTTTGCTTGCATGATTCTTGTACGTAAACAAATGCCAAGTAATTACACAGGTTAACGTCACAAAAAGAAATGATCACTTCAAATACTTCCCAATCGCACGTTGTGTTTCTATTCATATTTTACATGGTGTTCAATGACAAAAGCTTGTCATTTCATCAGACGTAACAAGACACCTAAGCTATTTCACACCCTTTTGATAAAATACACTATTTACTACTGTATAAAACGGGAACTAAACCGCCCTCATAATTCCTGCTCGTCTATTGGTATCAGTGATAGGAAATTGAACGGAGGACAACCAATGGTAATTTTTAAAGCTTGACGTTCCACTGGAGTCCACCAATAGCAAAAACCTTCTTAGGTTGCCTAGAGACAAACCATTTTCTGGCTAACAGTCGTCTGCTGTACAATAAACCAACAATACTGCAAAGCATTTTTTGAAGTTGAATCTGTCGACGTTTGCAGTTTATTCATCGACAGTCTGTAATGGTGAAGCTAAGAGCGAAGTGCATTGTAGTTGGTAAGATATGAGACATTGACAGGAAATGGTCAGTGTCATTTAAATGTTTTTACTTACGCTAAACAACTGAAGTATGTGTGCGTTGTATTTGGACGGATAGTTGCAGCAGTTACATTTATATACACGACAAGCAAAACATGATAGAATTAACGAATATAATTTAAAAATCGAATCAAACATTTGCATTTACAATAAACACTGAAAACGCAATCTGACAAGTTACCGAAAACCCAGACTTTTTTCAGCCAAGGTTTATGGTATTATAGCTAGAGTAAATTTAAATTTTCTAATAAGTGTGTAAGTCACTTATCTTGCTAGAATAAAACTGGTTAAACTTGTATTTCTTAATGCGTTGAGAAAATCGGCGTCAAACGTGGTTTTCAGGCAACGTGATCAAACCTGTCAGCCTTAAGAAAAACAACCATTCTACCCTTGCCGACCTCCACCCCCTCTATAATGTGCGTGTATTATAGGGCAGTTTCTTGTCCTCAGTTTAATCCGTTGAAACAACCGAAAAAAATGTTTTTGTGGCTATTCACGTATCTTGTTCTTGAACTTGGTCACTTTTTTAATGTGTTTGGGATCAAATTGATCAGAACGACGTTAGACAGAACTGAACAGCTTTGACCTTCGATAGTCTTTTGTTTTTAGGGCAGTATAATGATTACATTTTTTGGGTGAAATCCAGTTTCACTGTAGTATTGCATCATATTAAAGCAGGAGATGCCCACGTTGGATATGATTTAATAAACTGGGCCTTTATCCAATTATACATGCAATTAAACTAGATTAGGCTTCGCTTTTAGCATACAGTATGGTAGTCCGCCACACCAACGATTTTCAACCTTTTTTGCACCACGGACCGGTTTCATGTAAGACAATTGTCCACGGACCGACCATTGCGTGCGCGCATAATCAAGCGTAATAAATACAGCTCACCATAACGCAGAATCAGCCCTAACCCTGCAGACTCCGAAATGGGGAAAAATGTTTCTGTGCGACCCGGTACCAAATGAAATAAAAAAATAAAACATCTGGTATTATTTCTGGTACCGGTCCGTGGCCCGGTGCTTGTGGACCACTGATCTACACAACACAGATATGGTTAATATTGTATCTTCAATGGTCATTTCCTTCCAGATATTTATTAAAACCATAATTTATCTCAGAGGTGAATCTCTTAAGCTTTAATTTTTTTACTGAATTGCTCCATAGACTACATTGTATGGAGGGGAAATATTTGTAAGTGTTAATACAGATTGTCCCTGATTTACAACACATAAAGACTTGTAACCACTTGGACAGTCATTTGATTATAACGTGTTACAATAACAGCTCACTATTTGATTGTTACATGAAGTATATTTACCATTTTTTCCCTCAGATATATACAGTACTTTCTTATTATATATTTTTTTTAATTGCTGTATGAGAGAATTACTGAGCAGTACTTGCACCTCCAGACTCAGGGGTTCACATATGGCTCACAACCATTTTTGCATGTTCTTGCCATTAATGTTGAGTGCTCTGGTTTCTACAGTTCTGAAGCGTACAGATCAGGTCAAATGGAGAATCTAAGTTTCCCTTGATGTGTGCATACCCTGTGATGGATTGCTGTCCAGTCCTGGATGTACCCTGCCTTGTGCTCCCAGTTACATGGGACAGACTCCGAGGCCCTGTGTGACCCTTCACAGTATAAGCAGTGAAAAGACAAAATGAGATTATTGATTTACACAAAACAGACAAATCATGCTTTTGGAATGGAACTGTGTTGTAAATTGGGGACACTCTGTGGTTTGTTTTTGTCTACTCAGAGCAAATTTACGCATGTCCCGTCCTGGGCCCCTTGCATTTGACTGCCTTGTTTTTCTCTGTGTGTGTGTGTGTAGGAGACCCTGCAGTGGGAAAGAGCACATTGTGCCAGATGTTCTGCAGTGAGGGGTCGCACTTTCAGAAGAATTACAGCATGGTGAAGTCCCTCCTGTGTGGCACCCTGCTTACCTGTGTCTGCATTCACTGTTGCTGCTGTGTTCTCATTTTAGGAAGTACCACCCATGCTCTTGCACACAATTCAGATTAAAAGCATTTGTTACAGAAATGTTAACACCAGGTTTTGGAAAACATGTAAGTGAAGTTACAGGCAGAGTGGGAGAGCAGGGGGACATGGTGCTCCGTGACTCGGAGCTATCTTTTGTGCCTTCAGGCAAGTTTGCTGGATAGTTTGCAGCTTGTAAGGGATATCTGGGCCAGTGCCAGGTTTGGGTCGATGTAGGCCGCATGGCTTTGCCTGTGTCAGCATGTTAGAGGGCCGCAGTGACAACAAAGTCAATAATTAATACAGTGGACATAGGTAATTGTACAGTATGTTCACAGCATGCGTAACAAGCATAGCCTGTGTAGTACTGGAGTCAACAGCTCGCACAAGCTGCTTCAGTACATCAGCGCAGAGAACAAAGATAAAAATCTTAAGCTTTTCATTTTAGATTTTGTGATCATGCTGTTAGGCACGTTGAAGGACAAAAATGCTGTCATTGGTACTTGACTGACACGTTAATTGGGTGCTTGGTAAGCTGGGTTAATTTGTAAAATTAATGGATTTTTATTTAGGAACTGTTTATGCTACAGTTTACGCAATTGGCTTACTTATGGTAGCTGATTAATTAGTAAATAGCTTTGGATGGAGTTTAGATATACCCTAACTAAATTTAGACAAATGGATATAGGAGTCTTTGTTATTTTAAAATTTGTAAGAGATATTATTGCTCTAAATAAAATTCAGTGTCCAGAATTGGGACAATGAAACCAATACAAGGATATACATTTTTGGAGTGCATGGTTTCTTGTTCTCTGTTAATATATGAGGTGATTTTGTGAGCAGAACTCCTTGCCTCTATGCACATTTAATTACTTGAATCATTGTTATTCTTTTACTGCCCATCTACAAATCCTCCTTCAGTTCTCTCCCCAAATTGAATTATGTCACATCTAAGATTTGTTAGGGAAACTACTAAAAGTCCATTGAGGTTTGAATGGGATTCAGAGTCACATGCTTCATTCAGTGTTCTTTTACACACTTTGCTGTGTGAAGTGTGCCATACCTGGGGCCTTATTTATAAAACGTGTGGACTGTAACTTGGAAATGTGTGGACACAGCAAAACGAAAAACTTGTGTATGCACAAAAGAATTCTGATTTATAAAATCTGGTGTACCAACAAAAGCACAAACTATATTATTTTATAAATCATGCTTATGTTGGAATTGTGCATACTTTAACCAGCACCAAATCCCGCCTGGTTGCCACACTGAAACAACCATATATGGTTAATGTAATGCATATGTGATGACGGAGGCGTCCCGGAGGCATCCGAGACAGATGCCCAAGCCACCTCAACTGGTTCCTCTCGTGGAGGAGCAGCGGCTCTACTCTGAGCTCTTCCCTGGTGACCACTTACTCACCCTATCTCTCACCCTATGCCCAGCGCCCAGGCAACCCTGTGAAGGAAACTCATTTTGGCTGCTTGTATCTGAGACCTCGTTCTTTCGGTCACGACCCAAACCTCATGACCATAGGTGAGAGTAGGAACGTAGATTGACCGGTAAATCGAGAGCTTTGCCTTTTGGCTCAGCTCCTTCTTCACCACAACAGGCCTGTACATCGACCGCATTGCTGCTGCCGCTGCATCGATCCGTCTGTCAATCTCACGCTCCATCCTTCCCTCACTCATGAGCAAGACCCCAAGATACTTAAATTCCTCCACTTGAGGCAGGATCTCTTCTCCAACCTGCAGATGGCAAACCACCTGAATATGCGCCACTTTTCACATCAGAGTTTTTTTTAACAATTGGCAAATTTTGGAAAGTTGTGTATGCACATTTTGGACGAATTTTTTGTGTAAAAAGTTTTATAAATGCAGCTCTCGGTTCTTGAAAAGAACCGAACCGGACCTTCTCGGTTAGGAAGGTCATGTAATGACATGGTTGCAGCATTGGTGACAACTGATCTGTTGGTTTTCTTCCCAGACAGCAGGGGTGGAGCTGCTGGTGAAGTCCATGAACATCCCAGAGAGTAGTGATAGTGTGGTGAGTGGCTGTCCTCCAGCTCAAGTCTGAGCTGAAATCTGGTGATGCTTACATACTTCTGTCTGTAAGCTCTGTGCTCCCCCCCACATAGGAGCTGTTTATCTTTGACTCAGGGGGGAAGGAAACCTTTGTGGATGCCTTTGAAAAGTTGGTGAGGTCACCTTCACGCTACCCCTCATGATTTTACCTGTTTAGTTGACATCTGCCATGTGCTTCTATTCTGAGCCACATTTAAAATTCATCAGCCACCTTATTCAGTTTTTAAAATGTAGCTGTTAGCCTGGTAGGTTGCATTTAGAGGTAACTGCATTTTCTGTAAGGTGATTCCTCTTCCTAAACTCAGTGAAACTTGCTGTTATGTGGGTGTTGCAAAAAGAAAAGCAATAGGGCTTATGGGGTTTTTTAACTGATTCATAAATTCAGAAGGTGTTGTTCCTGCCTCTGCTCTAGATAATGTTAATGATGTAAAGCAGAACTTGTGCATGAGAACAGCAGTAATACATCAGTGGCCAATTAAAGTCCAAGCTTCAACTATATGTGTATTTTCTCAGTTTTCACTTTGACATCTTTACCCTAGTGCTGTTATAAGGATGTTTGATTTGTAAACCTGTAATGAATGACTGAATAAAAACAGTAATTTTATAAAGACCACTTGATGTTACCCTGGTCCCAGCAAACAGGGAACATTCCAAGAACATTCACTAATGTTCCCTGTTTACTGGGGTCTTGGTAGTAGTTTATTAGTGCCAGTGTGTGGGTAACAAACATATATCTGTACTTCTCTGCCCACTCAGTGGGGGCAGGCATCACTGCTATGCCTGGTGTATGACGTGACCAGTGATACGTCGTTCAGGAACTGTGGGACCTGGCTGGAGAGGGTCAGGACCCTCTGTCAGGGCTTGCACATCCCAGGTGAGTGTGAAGGGTAGTGCTGGGGGCCACAGCTTATGCACGCTGGCCCGGCTCACAGCAGGCGAGCAGGGGCACAGACAAATAGCCCACAGATAATAGTGCCTGCCTGCAATTTTGTGCTACACAGGGGTGCTCGTGGGTAACAAGTTGGACCTGTCATTACGTCGGGAGGTGGAGGCAGCCGAGGCCCAGGACTGGGCCCACAGCCAGGGTCTTGAGTATCATGAGACCTCGGCAGTGAGTTCATACAGATTTGCGTGCATGCAGGAGGATGCTGGCGCCCTCTGCTGACAGTGACATAACAACATAACCTCTGTAAACATGCAAGATGCAAAATATTGTTGCATACAGTCCTGATAGTAGTATTTCTTTAACACTCATTCCACCACTGTAGTTTTTCTTGACAGAAGCACCCAGGCACACGCCCTAACGCTTGCTCACTTGTTTTCCCTGTGTCGGCTTGGCTGGTGCACTCTACAGAAGGAACTGGAGCACAGCGATGCCCCCTTTGTCAGCCTTGCTCGGGCCTACTACAGCATGTACCGGGAGCGACTGCAGGCGATCCACAGCATGGCGTAAATTTCCAGCAACACCACGGCGTCCTGAGATGTGAGAAAACAGCCTCTGTTTACATCCATCGGGAGCTTCACAGAGCACATCCCACTCCTCCTATACAACTCTCCACTTCAATAAACTGTGCTTATTTATTAGTTACCTGTTTTTAACTGAAGTATTTTTATTCTTTTGAGATTCCACATCATTCCTGCATAAATCCTGTTGTTAACGTACTCTTTTCATGTAATTAAATGTCAAGTTGTTTTTGTTGCTGCCTGGTTCCATTATTGGTCTGGCTGTGTCATAAACTCCCACCATCACACACTGCATACAGTGAGTGTTGTGCTTCCAACTGTGTCTTCAGTGGCTTGACTTAAAAGTCTATACAAATAGAGAAGTATGCAGTATGGCTGTGGGTTTATAACTAAAAATCTGAACTTGTGTCAGTGATGCACCTTGTTATTCAAAGAGGTAAAATGTATACGTGCTATACTACAGTACTGGTTAAAACTGATGCAAAATGAAAACAAAAAGGCTACAAAATGCAATAATAGAAATACATGTCTGTATGGAGTATCATTTATGTCTGGAGCATAGCTTAAGGCTTATTGCAGTTATATCTCAGCGTTGTTTATAGTTTATGTGTGTGTGTTTAGTGCGAGTTCATCTTTGCTATATTTCTGTGATGCATAATTATCACATTTTACATTCAGTGTAACGCTTAAATTATATGCTGAAACTGAAGGCCTTTCTAAGAAAATCTGAACAGAATGCCTTTCGTCCATGTAGGTGCTGAGATATTCCCACTGTCTCTTGCATAATGCTGTCAAACTCATAGCAGAGACAAATGGGTGAAATAGCCATAAATATGTTTTGCTTATTTTCAGACATGCAGTATTTATTGACTAATTACCAATGTCTTAAATTCCCCCTTTAATTCAGGTCAAAACGATGTCACTGTTAGTCTTCTTAGCTAACAAGGTCAGGTACTTCAGTTAGTGTATAACCTGTTTGAGAACGTTTTCGTTATCAAATTACATAATTTTACATAATTTTGGTGTGTAGAAATGTGTGAAGAATACTTTAACCTTTGAAACTGTGTTTAAATGTAATTGGTAAAAAGGACACCTGTGGCTTGTTTAGCTGAGTTGTATAGTGTCATGCTTCTGAGAGGGGGGATTCTACGTCACCAGCCCACAAGATGGCAGGGAGAGAATCACAAGGAGCCAAGAGGCATACTGGGGTACCCACCGTGAGACCTCAGCCGCACTCAGCTGGGTGCTCGGTTAGCTCAGTCCTGGAAAAGAGCTGGCACTCCTGGCTGAGTCATGCCTCTACAGAAGGCTGGATTAGTGTAGCCCTGGGGGGTTTCCCTGAATCAAATGTGCCCTCGCCAACTCCCCCCGCCCTCCACTACTGCTCCCTGTTCAAGCGTAACTTCCAAACCACAGAATCAACTGGATAGAAGAACAGCTGAACGCATTGAATGTATTTTCCAGGGTTGTGGAGAAAGCAGAAAGTCCTCCCCTGAAGGCAGTCTGACATTTTATTTCTAAAAATAATTTCCCACTGGTCTCAAAACCACTGAGGCCAAAGTAAGGCAGTGACCACAGAGCTGTTACGTTTGCATTACTCTAGCTTTGTGGTCAATACAAGTCAATTTACAGGTACAAATGCAGGAAGAGCCTGATGGAGTCCGTGACCTTATTGGATCTCTGGGAAACTGGCGCCAAGAGTGGTGAGTGTGGCAAACCTCCACCCTGGAACAATGAGCTTTGAGCAATTTTTTTTACACTCCATGAAGAACAGCCCTGTATTGATCCCACTTGGGGCTAAAAGCAATGCAAAGGTGTGAGGAGTTGCACCCTACCACAGGTACCTGAGAATTTATCCTCATTGGGTAAACAGTGCCTCTCTGAGGGCAAATGCCAAGTGTGAAGATAATAGTCCAAAACCCAAGCAGCTGAACAATGGAGACGCCGCCTTGACTCACAGCATCATTTGCCCCACTCTATTGGCTGGTGGAGACCTGTGGAATTATTAAGCCTGCTGGACTGCGGCTGCTGCGCAACACTGTATGTGCATTAGTATTCTGCACCTGTGTTCTTGAGCTTGCTATTACAGACTCGAGAACATTGTGTTCACAATGCCAGGCGCCACCACTAGAGTGTGCAAGAATAACATTTCACAGACTGACTGGTGAAGACTTTTTTTTTTTTTGTACTGCCCTTGCTGTTTAACCTTGTTTTTAAACTCTTTCTTTCCCACTACTAGTCTTGTGGGTTTTCTGAGGAAAGAACTGACTGTGTAAGTCTTGAACCAGATGTTGTGATTTGTGCTTACGAGTTCATGAAGGGACAGCAGTTGCGTGCTGGATCCACGATGGGAAGACAATTGAAAAAAAATGGAACATTATTTAGGATGGTGTATCACACTGCTCAGATGACCCATTTGCAGGTATATCTGGCAGCCTAGCAAGCAGGACAAAGCTTCATCAATGCCGGAGAAATCTAGATTTTCGGCTAGATAAAGGACCAAAGTGACCTTCCCATTAAGGTATGTTTCAACAGTCATCCACTTGCTGTCTTTGTTCTGTTCTGTGTTCTCCATGTCCAATATGTACATCAGCCCTCCCGGATTATGGCATGCAACGTGTAACCGTTGCAGGCTTACAGTATGTCCCACCATCAGGCTTGTGTTGTGCTGAATTAGCTCTTTGCCTCTTTTCTCTCCAGCAGGTTCTCTGGAAAGTACTTACCGTTCCGTTGCCCCAAACGCTCTCTGACCCAAAAATGCAGGTGAGAGCGTTTCTGCAGCTGTTCGCTGGGTCCGCTCAGGGGAAAGTGCACTTCATTAACACAGATTCCCGACAGCTAATCCACTAAAGGTGATGTCACAGAATGGCTGCTGATTGGAGACTTTAGTCCCACATGTATGACATCACTGCTGATTCAATGCTCTGAAGCCCCAGTTCTAATTTCTTCCAGGTCGTATCATCTGTATGCTCAATTGGAAAGGGCATCAACACCATCAATCAGATTGTGTTAAGATAAATTAATAGAATTAATGCTACGTGTTTGTCTAACAGAAATCATGACCTACCATGCTATTTTAATATGTTAAAAAATAGTAAGAAAATCATATATTTGTCATTAATTTTATGCAAAATTCCTAATTTAAAAAAAAGATGCAGCATCTGGAGCTGCAGTTAGTACTCCAAATCAGAAGGGGGAAGTATGCTGTTCTCATTTCATGTCGCTTTACAAATACCTTCACTGCTCCTCCCAGCTCATCCTCACTAATCACAGAGCACTGCAGAGAGACATTAGGCTTTTATCGCCCCACTGGGGTGGGAGAAATTGTCAGCACAAGATTGAGAGAAAATGTGGGAGATAAACACACACACACACACACACACACAGAGTGGCACACTAAAATGCAGGGAGCAACTTGCAAATGACCTGCATGGCTTTCCACATGGTTCTGCCAGAAGCTCTGCCCTTTTAGCGTCTCCAGGACCTGCTAATGAGAACACGTGTATGTATATGCAGGTCTTGTTTGTTTTACAAAGGCTGCATGTAACAATGTTGGAAGCAGATGTGCAGAAACAGGGAACCTGTGCTCTGATGTTCGGCAGGTTCAGAATGAAAAAGTCCAAACCTAATGATTCAGAAGAGGCAGCAGGCATCACAACCTGTGTTATGTTCACTGTGGACACTGTCCATCAGATTCCCAGAGAACACATTTGCTCATGGCATTATTCTACACTCTTAAGACATGCACCGTCACAGTGATTGTATATAGACTACTGCAGCTGACTATTTGTATTGTGTTGCAAAATTTTGAAAGTACTGTAACTATGAGCACAGGCCAGAATCCAGCCAAAATGGTATCTTTGTGTCTTTTTTTCAGTTCCATTTAATTTTCTGCCTCTCTGGAACTGCATCTGAATAATTTTTTCCAAAACCTCATGTGGACTTCATCTTTTTTGTACTACTTTTTACTGAATGTTGATGTACACTCATGTTCCAAAACACTTCTTGCCTTTTTTTTTTGGAATACAGTACATTTATGTGAGAAGGTCATAAAATTTCCTTAAATAGATTTGCTCTGCCTGTCCATGGAATACTGTGTTTGGTCAACCTATGCAAGTCCAAATTAAGAAAAATGGAAAATGACTTAAAATAGACAAACACATCCCACTGTACCCCACAATACTAACTCCGTATTCTACAAGATTAAGTTGTCTTCTGGGATACCATCAAGGTCTGCACTTGGAAAATCTTAACACTTTACATGGATTTGAGACCCAAATACCAATTAATTTCACCTACAGGCAGCTGATTTGGAAATACATGTCAAAATATTGGAGTTTCTTGGTATGTGAGACAATAATGATAAAACAATGGCAATGTAATTTAAAAAGGCTAAAAGAACAACACTGTCATGAATCTGAAGCCTTTCCGATAACTCTCTGCGAGCCCCTGAAAAAACATATAAACTTTGGGTCATAGACAGTTGGGACAGCCAAAGAAATTCTGCCAGGTCATCTTGTTTGTTCCCTCTGGGGCTCCAGTTTTATTCATCATGGGGTCTGGATGTGTCCAAATGGAGGACCATTCAGTTTGGCACCTTTAATCACTTGTTTTGTCTTGGACAACACAACGCAACTCATCATAAAAGTACGACTAAGGCTGTGTGAGATTCCAAAATGAAAAACAGACAGACACACTCATAGAAAGAAATTAAAAATTAAAAAAAGGCCATTTGCTTGTTGCGGTTTGGTTTGTTTTTTCCAAAGCATAAAATGAATTAAACCCCCACCGAAAAAGTAATAATAAAAAATAGACATAAATACAATTACAGACAAAACAAACATTTTCAAATTTGCGTTGTCACGTTTTCCTTTATAATTACCAATAACCTTTAAAACTTAAGTTTCTCAAGAGCTGATTTGCTGTCATTTTTTAGCATGCATGTAAATTCATTTGTGAGTCACTTAGCTTCTTTTTGTGGAATTATCTTATACTTGTCGGTCGTTTTTCTCGATTTTCATTTTGCATCCTCTTCTTTTTCTCCCTGCTCTCCTTTCCGTTTTTCCACCCAAACCAGTCTTTTTCGTGTGGTTTTGTGAACCACTTTTACGTGCGCCTCTTTTGAAGCGCGGTTCAGCGTCCGCGGAGGGCTTGTCGGATTCACGCTCTTGTGGCGGTTGAAAAGGGAAAAGCGAACAGGGCATCAGAAAAAGAGGAGAAGGTTTATTTAGAAGAATAGAATTTGTCTAATGTTTTAACCGCTTTGCGCGTTCGGTATCTCAGCAGCGTCGCAAAAGTGGACTATTTGCATATCCACTCTTCTGTCTTTAGAGCAGCAGGCCATGATAACCCTTCTCAGTTGCTTCCCCACAGAAACAGTCACGTCATTCAGTCTGTTCTGCTCTGGCACAAGCCTGTATGTCCTTTATTACCGTGTTTACTTATGTAGTAATATAGAAAAATTAATACATATATTAACTTCTGTAAGAGTTTGCGGTTTGAGTTGCTCCTTTCAGAATCTCAAGCCGCCATGTTTCACAGTTTTAATGCAAAAAAGGAAAAATTAATAAATACATTAAGTGAAAGAGAGAAGTGGAAGGGGTCGTGGATGAAAGGGAGAGTGTGTAGCCCACGTTTGCACAAGGAGGGAAGCCACCCCCCTTTCCTCGCCTCCTCACTTCCCAACCCCACATTTCCTACCCCTGTTCTCCCATTCAACCAGATTTCATTCCAGTTCATGTCTTTACAAACATTTTAAAAATTTCATTTAAATAATGGTAGATGGGAAAATCATGCATTTCATTTTTTTTTTTCAATTTTTCTTTTTGTGACATGGAAACTCATATAGCTTCTTATTTGTGGAATTCTGGGCACCTCTGTACCTCCTCCTCAATTACTACATAATCCCCCCAACTCCACCATGTATACCCCCCCACCCAACGCCCTCTCTTTGGAGAGGGGAAACCTCATACTGGGGTGGTGCGCCTGTTGGCTGTGTTGGTGTGGGACGAGTCTTTCAGGTCCTTCTGGATGCAGTTGTGCACCTGCAGGAAGTTGTGGTCCCTCTCGGAGTTGTAGGTGGCGGTGGGCGTGGTCGAGGGCTTGAGGGCGTCTCGGGTGAGTGTGTACATGGAGATCTCAGTGGAGGGCAGCGTGTTGAAGGCCTTGAGGCCCACGGGTGAGGCATCGCGGGACTGCGAGGGCTCGGTGGAGCGCGAGCTGGAGCGCGAGCGCCGGCGGTAGCGGTAGCGGTAGCTGGGGATGCGCGTGATGGCTGAGCTCTGCAAGTAGTCAGCGGCGCGGACGCCCGCCCGCAGCTGCTTGTGCCGGTCGATGAACATGTGCACCGCGAGCACGCCCACCATCTCGGCAATGATGAAGGAGAGCGCCCCAAAGTAAAAGCTCCAGCCGTACGAGTAGCTGTTCTTCTTTGAGTCGCTCTTAGAGGGGTCCCCCGCGTTGGCTGATATGTACACGATGATCCCGATGATGTTGCTGAGGCCTGCGCAGAGGGGAGGGGTCAGACAGTTCAGCTTGTGTTTTTTTTTTTGTGACCCAAGCAGTCACTGTTAACACCACCTGTGCAAAAGCCTTTAAGAAAAAGGAGCAGTGACACAAAAAACATGAGCAGCAGAAACAAGATCAGCAGCTGCTGGATGATGGCTGTCACTGATAAGTAAGACATGCCAGGAGAGCATTATTTAGCCATTTGACTGTGTAAAGCACTTTACCAACTGTGTAAAAGACGAAGTTTCATGTGTTATTAAACTAACACCCATCACTTCTGATCCAGGTATAAACACAGTAGCACCCTGAGTGTTAGTTCAATAAACAAGATATTTTTTTGTACACCGCTCCAATGTGGTAGGTGTCAGTGTTTCTTTTTCTGCTCAGAGAACCAATAAAAATGTGAAGGCACATTCTGGTCCACGCAGCACCACCTCTTTTCCTCAGTCAGTGTTTGCTAGAGACAGGCTACACCTAATCTCTGGAATAGGGCACACGTCTTCAAAGACGCCATGCCTTTAGCCAGCTTCACTTCTGGCGGAGTACATCTTGTTTGCAGATGCTTCCTTTTGTGTCTTCCTGTCTCTTTTTTATGACATCACATATATTTTGTATGTCATATAAAATGTATATCTTTGATGATGTGAAGCAGTGGTGGTGGATCACAGGAGAAGTATGTCAGGGATACAGTATTTTTAGAATTTAATCCCAACGGGTCATGTTCAGCCTAGCAACAGGATCGTGGTTGGGGGAGATCCAGTCTCACTCTGCAATATGAAATGCTACTGTTAGCTGTGCATTGCTCAGTGCACCCTGCATCCTCTCTTCCTGTTTTACCTGCTTTTTCTTAGGCAGCACACCGTGTGACAGGTGACTTAAAGTGGCTGTTCACTGTGATTAAATTAAACAGTGTTATATACATTCTTAGGCCCATATTTCTAGAGCCAAATACTGCTTCTGACTGCTCAGCTGTAATTTTGACCAAAATCCAGGTCTTGAATTTATTTTTATTCGGTGCCTTTCACAACAATGGTTCCAAGGCACTTAAGAAAAATCCGGTGCAGTGTGTAAATTATAATCACAAAGTGTAATGAAAAAAGCATGAAGAAAAAGTTGAAATTGAAGCTAAAACCTGATGAAAACAGAAAAACCCTTTGTGGGTCCAAGGACAGCAGCTGCTCACCCCCCTGAGCATACTAACATTATAAAATCACATGACAGTAGTACATTATGTGGTTAGCAGTGTAAAACACTCCCATTCCCTCCTGTACATTTCTGTCAGTCAAAAATCTTGCCCTAGCCTGCCCTGCCCCTCCCCACTCCACCCCATCCCACCATCGTAATGATGCTCACCTGCTGACACAAAGAAGATCCCAGAGCTGAGAATGATGTTGTGGCGTGACTTGTAGAACTCACTGGCGGCTATGCAGAGCCCCCCCATGAAGAGCAGAATGACGCTGAGGATGGGGAAGATGCTAGAGGCCCGCACTGCACCTGTGGAGGAGAAGGACCCAACAGGAAGCCGGTTACAGCCGCTCCTTGCCTTTGACTTCCACAGGGAGGTGAAGAGTGTGCTGCATCTGTGCTGGAGGAAATCCAACCCCGATACCAACTGTGTGGTCTGCCCATCTCTGCCAGCCTGGATGAGAACCATCCTTTTCCCCTACCCCATTGCACCAGGCTATCCTCGCTGTTTAACATGCTTATTGAAACTTTCATCAGCCTGGTTAAAATTTCACCACTTCACCTCATCCCCCCGCTCCGTCCTCTCTGTCATGTCAGCACTTTCCTTCCCAAAGTGCTGAAAATGCTGACGCTGGTTCTGAGGAACCATCCCAGCCACTTTTGTATCTGCTTGATCCAAGATCGACAATGTGCTATAATGTCTAACAGCATTCAAACGTAACCACTAAGTTTATTTTCAATAACTATGAAGCCATCACTTGCGAGCAGTGTTAACTTCGAATATTTTTGATTTAGTTTTAGTCTTCTGACTAAATTGCAATTTAGCTTTAGTCATATTTTAGTCATTTAAATATTGTTTTAGTCAACAAAAACTACTTATAGTTAATGAAAAGTAAGGTATTTTTCAACATGAAAAAGTCAAAGAGATGGAAACTTTACCATAGTTTAACATTCACTAGTGGTTGCTGTTTCTCTAGACAGAAACAAAACCTCTCAAATATGCAAATGTGCTTATACTGCACACATGTAAGCACATTTGATTTGATAAGTATTTTCAATGAAGAAAATGCTGTACTTTCTGCACACACTGAAACTGCAAAGACTTTCATAATAAACATTTTACATATTGCATTTCAAAGACAGGCGACACAGTGGCGTGGTAGTTAGCACTATCACCTCGCACCTCCAGGCCTAGGGTTTTCTCCGGGTGCTCCGGTTTCCTCCCACAGTCCAAAAACAACCAGGTTAGGTTGATTGGTGTGTCCAAATTGCCCATAGTGTGTGTGTGTGTGTGTGTGTGTGTGTCCTGTGGGGGGTTGGCATCCCGCCCTGGGTGTCCCCTGCCCTGTGCCCTATGTACTCTGGGATGGGCTCCAGGCTTCCCATGACCCTCACAAGGACTAAGTGGTTAAGAAAATGAACGAACTGAATTTCAAAGACAAAAAATAACAGGCATACATGTATTACTAATATGATGGATAGGAAAATATCACATAACTATATAGCTTTATATGGTACAACAAATTTACATGCAGCAAATGGCACTGAACTCTTATTCCTTACAGTACAGTAAAAACTGTAGCAGTGGAAGCCCAAGTTGTTTTTTTAAGAGAGGTACTTTTAACTAAAGTTACTCCATATATCACTTTGAATCACTTCTGTGAACCACTTATTTTACTTTAGTTAACATTACATGATGGATGACGTCTGAATCTTCTAATCAACAGCTAGGTTGAAATCATGTCTTTGTTTTCTTCAGTAAAGTTGCATTTTTATTTAATGTTTCATTTTGTGAGAAAAAAGTATGTTGACAAATATTTTTGGTTATGTTGGTTTTTGTCAACACATTAGACTCCACAGCAGCCAAACTACAGAAAGGCAATCTTAGTAACTCTGTATTCCCAGTGCTGTCAGCTGTTTATTGGACAGTGAACACACATGTAACAGTACTAATGGAAAATCATAATCCTTTTGTCAACTAGTCCCGCCCCATACTTGTCTGTGGCAAAGTAAAGGACCTCAGAACCACAGTACATCATAAGCAAGGTCAGCATCATAAACATGTCAGCTGTTAATGCACACATTGTCCCCTGATGTCCCCTGGTGACTGATAAACATTCACATTTTCAGAGATGTACACAAACAGGTGCAGCCGCTCGCAGGTTTGGTGTTGTGGTGGGATGAAATACACCTGAGTGACCAATAAATGCAGAAAGGTCACCTGTGTGTTTGACACCTCTGAAGTAATACCCTGACTGTGAGAGACAGCCTGACCTGGACAGATTCCCAAGGTGCCTGTGTTTCTGCGTACTCTATCAGCTGAAGTGAGCAGAACATCTTGACTGGGTGCAGATTTGTCATATGTAGGCTGGTTTCCACCATGTGGAGTCCTGTTCCCTAGTCACCGTTTCTCTTCCTGTTCAAAGTGGAAAACGTCAAAGGTTCCATAGGGTGGGTTGATGTCGGGGATATATTATGAAATATTCCAGGTGCCCAATGTGTTGGCCTAGTTCCTTTTCCTCCCCGATGGCCCTGCCTGCTTTTGACCCTGGAGGGCTCTGATGAGGCCAGTCATACTGCATTAGCGGGGGATGCTGAACAGCCTGTCTGTTTGGGTCAGTGCAAAGCGGACTCCAGCAGTGCCCAACAAGGCCCAGGCCCAGAGGGGCCATCAAACACAAATCACAATGAGCAGGGAGCATGGTTGACTTCAAGCTCTGAGTGGGCCTCTTCTCAAGAAAGACAGGAACGTGCCACACACACTAAAATAAAACATGGGACTATCCATCTACACAGAAATTCTAAGCAAAACCACTCTTCTGCCCCATGAAAAATGCCCTCATCATAAAGTTCTTTAAAAACTGCCTTCTAAAAGAAGTGTAGTAAATAAAATAGTGATTCATAGCAGGTAACGTGCAATTTTAAACTTACAGCCTTAGTCAGACTGACAGTTTAGAGAAGTTAAACTGAAACGTCACAGCTTCCAGTAACAAAACACCAGGCATGTTTTTGTTTAATTTTGTTGAAGGAACTCCTAGCAAATCACAAAGTCAACATGTAGACCATCTGCTCTGTGTGTAGGGGCGTGTCATCAAAGAGCTCGGGTGCACATTTCTGTGCTTACATGCATGGACCCCATATGTGCTCATCCAAGACTGTGTTTCAATGGTTCTATGAGAGAAGAATGCACATCTGGGACTGTGTTTGGGTAAAGGAGTACTGTGAGGTACTTATGTGTGAGTGCTAAGCTAACACTAGCATGCATAGCTGAATAACTATACTTCAGTTTAACTGCAAGCAGAGCTTCCTCTGTATGAATGTACTTTTCCTGATCCAAAAATATCTCTGTGTGGGAGTTCTGCCATTAATTTGATAAAGAGCTACACTCTGAATTCCTTACCTGCTGTAACAAAACGGACACATTTTTTAATGTACGCTATTCTTTACAAAGGCCCGACCCAGGGACAATACATCCTCATCCTTTCTTAATAAAACATCAGCCACTTATACTTGTAGGACAGGTGCAATATTCCACAGGAAATTAAGCACTCACTCTAGAAAGAAAAAAAAATTGCCTTTGAACAGGCATTAAAGACCGATTCTTTTGCAGGCTGTGGACCAACATGAGCTGTGACTGTGAGCGATTCATGTTTCTGCATGCTGGATAGGTCATCTGCAGCACTGGCAGCACACTGAGACATGCCTGAGTGAATAAAGTCTTCAGCTGAGATAGTGGAGGCCAGCAGTCTGAATCAGGAGGTGTGGAATATGAGGCAATGTGTAGCTTTGGCCAAGTGCCAGTCCATCACAGGAGCTCATGCACCTGGATTCAGTTGCTCACACATTTGCACACCAAGGACAATCTGGAGTCACTGACTCACTTGAGCACTATGTACCTGGGTCACAAGAAGAAACCCAAGCGCTTTGAGCAAATGCCCCCAAAAGACCGAGAACACATGAAATACAGGAACGGATTTATTCCCATGTGCAGCTCTGATCGATGTGCCTGTCATGGGGAGGACTGCAGAATTTAACGGGTAGTCTAGCCAATACATGAGTGAAACCTCCAATGTTCCTCTAAAGAGGATGCTCCTGGAATCCTGCGAGTCCTCTTCATTTTACTGAACTAGGACCATTAGAAAGGCGAGGATGTGCAGCTGTTAGCGGAAGATTTACTTGAATTTATGAAGCCCAGAAGTGGGTCCATGGAATTTCAACTACAGAATGGGCCTGCTGAGACTGAGTGTTTTTGCAGCTTATCTGGAAGGTTGTAGAGATTCTTCAGTGAGACAGGGGGTCAGAGAAGTATTCCAAAATAAACTATAGGGATTCATATCCTGAGATGGGCATGAACTTCTCCCATGACTAATCAGAGGCCAGGCAGCTTCTTCTCTTCCCAGTGCCTATAACTCACTTTGTTTGTGCTCTATTACGTGACTTCTCTTTCCAGTGGTTTATGTCATAGTGCTCATATGTCCAATACTCAGTGTTGCAATGCATCCTATTAATTTACGCTACAATTCTGAATGAATATTTGTCTCAGAATTACAGGTTTTGGTTTATTATATCATGATGAACAATGGTATGTGCAGAAGGCACAACAGTAGTTAAGGATTCAGTCTTAGCACCATCAGGTAAGCAACTTTACCTGGGTCAAGGCACCGTAATCACTTTCGTGCCTGTGAGTGAGGTCATTTATCTGACCAGTTTCAGAAAAACACCCAAACTATGTAAATGAGCGATGCATGTGTCAGTCAGAAGAGCCTCTGTTGTATCTCGTAACGCACTTCAAACTCTGGGCTCAAGCCTTCATGGAACACACAGGGATCCATGTTAGTCCTTAAAGAGGGTCTGAACACCAGTCTGCTTTATAGAAGCCCTGAACATAGAGGCTAGGGAGATGAATGCCTTTTGGAGACCGAACATGAGTATGTGGAGTACAGGGTTACTGGAATGTGAGGGGGCTCCATAAGGAGGTGTTTGTGTGTGAGAGTGTGGGGGGAGGGAAATCCAATACAGGGTGCTCCTAAGAGGAAACCCATGCTATAGCTCTGCCATAAGCCACTTCAAAACACTGTCACTCAGCCAGCGCTGATGCTGTGGCCAGCACTAGCAAGATCAGGAACTGGCATAATAAGGGCATTTCTCCACTGAACTGAAAAAGCAGACACAACAGTTTTAGATATCAGTTTGGTAATATACATTTTTACGTGTGTCCATGATGTGTACTATTTACACCATTGAAGGTAGACAGACTTCTTCAAAGCTAGGCTTAAGCCCCCAGAAAAAGCCGTGCTTGACACGAACCTACCATGTAACTTCCAGTATCATGCTGCAGAAATTCCTGTCAACCATATTACCACAGTAACACTGGAATGACTAGCCCACCAGCTCAGGGAGCAGCATACAGAAATTCTGAATGGGACAAAATGTCATTTTAAGATGGACACACCAGTAATAGGACTGTCAAAAAATATCTAAATGTAAATAAACACCTTACAAAATGACCTAGAACATTCTGGTTGTTCAGTGTTCTGATTGTTCAATGTTCCATTTATGGCCAGGGATCAGCCTCTATTGTAGTGATACGTTCTAATGGATTTGATTATGAGCTATTTTAAACATTGTTTTTTATTGTGCAGTTACTCTTTCAGGACATAGTTAAAGTGCCCAAGGCCTTATTTTTTCATTTTGTGCCTAACAGTAGCTCTTAGAAAAGGATCTGTTTTTCTTAAACAGAAAAACAGGTCCTCCTCTGACTCATATACATGTGGCAGTGATGTCACTTAGGTCTCCATGTTTCAGTTTGGTTTTTATTCATGTACGTATGTATAGTCAAAGAGAAAGGCACACTGGCTTAGAGTTGTACTCTTAAACCTCCAGTCCAGTTCATTTTAGTCTCTTCCTCTTATTCTCTCTCTTTTTGTCTCCCTTTCTTTTTCTCCGTCTCATTCACTCTCATCTCTCTCTTGTTCTTTCTCTCTCCATCTCTTGTTCTCCTTCTAGCAGCTCCTCTTCCTCTTACAAACACAGTTTAGGTTTACTGGTGTCCCTCTTAACTGCTCCAGATGTGAATTTTCTGATTGTTTTAATTGATATACTGTCCAGAATCTATCTGGCCCAAACCATTGGCCGTGTCTGGATCAATAGCTCCAATTAAGTAATAAACTGAAGCAATATTTTAACATGGTGAGTTCAAAAAATTTTGCAAATATCAAATAATAATGTATGATGTGAAGTCAAAGTCTGCTCCTCTTTGTTTTTTAATACCTACATGATGCCAGCTAGATGCTGAATGCTGAGACTGAAGTCCACCCCTTTGTGCAGCAGATCCACGAACACCCACTGGTGCTGTTCAAGCTTTGCCTGGCTGACAACAGCCGCTGTACAGGACGGCTGGTGTTCGTGCATCTCTGTGCTGGTGAATCAGCCCTTCAGACTGGGGGGCCCTGGCAGGCCACGAGCAGCCGGGCTCAGCCACAGTCATATTAGAAGGACATGGTGAGGAGGGGTACGGCTTGGAGGCAGGATCGAAGCACATCGATCAGCACAAGCACACTATAGACTACCACCCCGGCTGCACTATTGCTGTATTAGAATCAGTAATGCACCCAACACACACGCACAGACACTTGTGTGCACACCATGTGTCATTATTCGTAACTCAATTGCAACAAGACAAATGAAAATAATATTTAATTTTAAATATTTAAATATATATATATATAATTTTTTTTTTCTTAGAAATACTAGGCAGTTTTACTTGAAGGTGTGTGCGCATACACACACAATGTAGCATGTTCAATCTATGTAATCAGCATGTCTTCGCACTGTGGGAGGGAAACTCATGCATGCAAACAGAGAACACACAAATTCCACGCTTGCAGTGCCGAGAGCCAGAGTTGAAACTTTAACCCAGGGGGCGTGAGGCAATGGTGCCAGTCACTAACCCTAATAAAAGCCAAGAAATGGAAATAATACTGAAAACTGTGAAAATCAAATGGGCATGGGCTTGTATGTGCACATGCGTACACACGCACACACACAAAGACACACATGCTGAAAGTCACCGAACAGCCAAATCATCAAACCAAACGTAAAAAAAAAAAAAAAAAAAAAAAATAAACAAAATGGCTCCCGAATGCAAAAAACAAGGCAGGTTCATTAATGCCAGCCAGGCCTCATAGCAGCTGATTCGTGTTTCCTGTTACCCACCCGTAACGCTAACCCATTTAAGTCACTCTAAATGACAGCTTTGTTTAAGCACAATATTCCCTCCTGGCTCTAGTTTAAAATGACGCAGCATTCCGACGTTTATGGCCTCCTCCGATCCACCAGCTTGTCTCCTTCTATGTGGGAAAATCCTACTTTTGTTACCTCCACACATGCCACTCACTACAAGTCCCCCCCCATGGAAGAAGCCCTGCCAATCAAAAGACATCACAAAGCTCCTCCTCGGCCTCTCTGTCCCTCCCCCCCACTTCCCTCACGAGATCGGACCACTCACAAAACAGAACAACCAGATGGAGTGGCAAGTGGACAAACCTCTGACCAAAGAGCAATAAGGTGGAGCTCAGAGGAGGACAGATAGCAACATATGAAATGAAAGGATCCATGAAATACATAAATGAAAACACAACTAAAGGTGAATGAAAATCTACAAGAAAACAAAGCTTGTCTGACTGCCTGAAGATAGCCAGCGAGGGATGGAACATGTTTCGGAGCTTCTGGATGTTGGATGTCCCACCCGGCGTCTTCTCCACTGTCTCCCAGCACAGAAAGCATCGCAGTGCAGCACCAGGCCAAAAGGGTCACAGAGAACGTCATTTACTCATCGTCACTCTAACGAGCATCACCTGGTACTACACATACTTGTAAGTAACCTGCGGGACGGTGACACTCTATATGCATCCGATTTCATCCAAACCAGCAATTTGTACCATGTTTGTGCCATTTAAATTTTTCATTGGTGCTGCTTTAGTTTCTAAGATACCATATAAACGTTTGTTTACATGGTGACAACAGTCTCTTTGAACCCCATTTTTTTCTTAACACTTAATATGAAATTAGTGTAAAGCTGAATGGAAACATTGCTCAGTGGATGGTGTGGTTATTTCACACCTTCAGGGCTGCGAGCTCAGCTCCTTGGTACTATGTGTGGAGTGTGCACGTTGTTCTCTTTTTCGGGGGTTTCCTCTGTGTAGTCTGCTTTCTGCCATGGTCCAAAGAACTGCATTTTTTGGTGAATTGGCAACTGTAAAAAAGTTCCAGTAATATTACTGTGTATGCCCTATTATTGGCTGCTATTGCAACACCCTTTCAAAAAAAAAATTAAAGAACCTTTTTTTACATTTCTTGAACTTAAAAACTTGAAAGAATTTGTACACCTGTGCACGCTTCATCTTTGCCAGCCTGGCACAACAGAAGTTCCACCTCTCTACCCCATCATCCCACCTGGGCAGGGGATCTTTCAGTAAGTGTGTGTGGTCTTACGATGCTGGCATCAGTTTGTTATGCAAGACCTGCCCCTGACCAGGCATTTGGATCACCATGACCTACAAACCAGGATGACCTTCTGTCCTGGTGAGGGCGCCGGTGTTGCATCCTCTCACTGCTCACAGAGCTCACGAGAACACCAAGGTCATTCCACCCCTGTATGTCCACTCCCTCTCCCTGTCCAGGCTGAATTATGCTCTTATAACTTTTAATAAGACTGTACTGTTAATGATACCTGCTGTCATCTACAGGCTTAAATTCTTGAAGAACCATGTCCCCTGCCCCCACCTATTCCTCACTATTCAGACAAATGATGGAAAACAGAAAATGGGTAGTGAAGGGTTAGAAACACAATGGAGCTGGCAAAATACATGGTGTTCCTCTTCCCTTACCCCCACTGACCTCTAAAAATGTTCCACAACAGTTTATCATCCCTTGCTGACCTATCCCCATTTTCTTGGCCAATCAATTTACTGTTTTGTCCATGTTCTTTGAAAAATACATTCTTAAATGTAAAGGGGTCAGTGATAGAGCGATGGATGGAGGTGGTGGGAGTGGCCTAATGTGCTGACACCTCTGGCGACCGCCCTTATCGCACGACTTTCTGCCCCAAAACAGAGGAAGATGGGTGGGGAGAGGAGATGCTTGACCTATATAGAAAAGCCTGAAATATTTATAGTAGGCAGTGTCCTAATTGGCAAGCTGTGGTAGGAAGCTATAGCCCAGTCCTGTCATCAACTAGCAGGCCGTTTATACGCATCGCCATGTTTCGCCCTCTCTTTACCCCCCTCCCATTGCCAATTACCGCATCCAGGCAGGGTAGACATCCTTCATTGTGACATCGTGGACCAGTCAGCAGGGCCCCCACTCAGCATGTTCAGCCACTTATGATTAGGCCAACAGAATGCAACTTAACAACTTTAATATTGCATTTGTGCTCTCATCACTTATATGCGTTGCCTTAAAAGCAGTTATTGACAGAAACTTCACAGAGCTTTGATTCCACAAGCTCATTTTGTGCTTTATACATGCGAGGAATGCTAAGCAACTGGGTACTACAAAGCTGAGAAAGTAACAGGGAAAAAAACGCCTAGTTGTTTTGAAGTTGTACATATTTATCTAACTGAGAAAAGGTACTCTGTTTGTTCAGGGTTGACACTTGCATGAAACACATCCCGTGCTGCTTCTGTAAGCTGTACTTACAGCTGTTAGGAATGAGAACCAGTGACAAAATTCAGAAAGTGGAATTCAGATCTCCAGGCTGTGGCTCCACGCGCTGCATAAGAACATTTTTGAAACTGGGAGGCGGAACCAGCAGCAGCGCAGACACAGCACAGAGTTGTACAGACGTCTGCAGACACTGCCATGTGGCATTCAACAACAGGGTGCTACACCTCACACACACGTGCACACGCACGCACACACACGCACACGCACACACACAAAGCCAGGAAAGGGGACTTACGTAAGAAGTACTCGCTGGGATCTGCTTCGTAATCTGTATCTTCAGGAAAGTGGTCTATCTGTTTACACAGCCCTTTGAAGTTGCCTGTAGGGGACAGGAGTGAGACAGGTTGGAGAATGCTCAGAATCCTGGCGTCAGTACACTTCTGACACAGGTGCCAGGGTGCTGGAAAGGTTAGAGTGAGCGGCACAGGTTCAAGAAGCAGGTACTACAATTTCTGGCAGTATCCGACTGCTGACTCACAGGTGTGACATCATCAGTTCCTTACAGTTACAGTTATACTGGTTCAGTGGGTGTAACAGACACTATGATTCCTGACACCGCCCCACTTCTGAGACATGGGTATGACATCATCTGTTCCTTACGATGAGAGACTCTGATTAGAGGTTCCCATTATTGCTACTCATCTATGAAACTGTATGAATACTTGGTAGAAATTGAAATTATTGTATGTACTCTTTAGATGAGGAAAAATGTAAATGACAGCAAATTTTATAGGTTGTGGCAATCTGTCACAAAAATGGTTCAGAGGTTCAAAATGCACAATCAAGCAAAGAACATGAGTCAAGGCACCTTTTCTTCACCAGCACAAACAATCATAAGAAAATGAACCACACAATTCAGAAACACACAACACAAAGTCTATAGCCTATACTGCAATCTCTTCTACTGGGACACAGATAAAACTCCCTCTTCACCCCCAGATCTAACCAGCTGACCTTATTTAAACTCTACAAACAGTCAGTCCATCAACGTTAGCTGGTTGTGTTTACCTGAAACCTACTTAGATACGGGGATGGTTATCTGTTGCTATGGTTATGTAAGATGTGACTGTAACTCAGTTCTGAAAGACAAGTAAATCCTGGACCCACTCCTACTGGACTACACTTGAGCCCGGTGCTGACAGGACTGGCACGTGCAATGCTGCCAAGTGCTTAGATGCTGTGATATATAAATATATATACAGCCTGAGAGGTCTGGATAGAGTTTTTTACTCCACAAAGCTGCAGGACAGACAGCCTGGCCCATTCAGATCTGTCTAGCCTAGACCAGCCTTGCGGTTCTTAATGATGACACGGAGCTGTCAGCTCCTCTGAGCTGGGGCTCCAGTCAGGCCAGCTTGGTTAGCTGAGCCAGACACTTCGAAGCATGTGATTGGGCGAAACCCCTATCTGCAGACAGACAGAACAGGTGAGCCTGCATGCCTACTGCTCATATGCTCACATCTCTCTTAGTCTCAGAGCACCGTGAAGTACCCTCCATTCACAGTTTTGGCCAATTCAAAATGTTAGCAAAAAAATTAATAAATAAAAATTTGAGAAAGTGAAAGCAGATATGCATTGAAGTGGCAGGACAGAAGCTAATAATATTGGGAAAATTATTATTATTACTATGCTGTAGAACATGAACCCCAAAAACACAATAACAGTGTTATACCTAGGGCCATTAATGTAATTTGTTTTGTGTTTATTAAGGACATTGTTATACTCTGGAAAAAATAGTACTAAAATAGTAATGAAATGCTCAGTGCGTTTAACTACAGTATGTTTGTCTTTGTAGTCAGTAACTGACAATAAGTGACTTTTGAGAATACAAGTTCAATAAATGCTTATTAAATTTTAAAGGTCTGCTTTGGTTATTAAGAAAATAAAAACAAAAAAATATTAAAATAAATAAGTTTGGCTGCTTCTTTTCAGTAAAATAAAATAAAAATTGCACAGGTACCACAGAAATACAACCCCTATTCCAAAAATGTTGAGATGTTTTTTAAACGGTAAATAAAGACAAAATGCAATGATTTACAAATCCTTCTTGACACATATTCAATAGAATAAAGCACAGAAACAACATAAAGTTGAAACAGATCAATTGTATTGTGTTTATTGCTGTAAGTAGCTTTGTGATGAGTTACCTGCAAAATTATTACTATGGATTTGATGGCTACAACGTTGCAATGTTTAAAAAAAACTTGACACAGGTAGAAGAAAACCATGAAAATTAAATAAAAAAACAGGTTAATTGGTAAGAGGTGATAGTGATGAAAGAGGCATTTTTGAAAAGCTCAATATTTCAAAAGCAAGGATGGGGAGAGTATTGTTTCACAATTACGTGAGAAAATAGTCAATCAGTTTAAGAGCAATGATGCTCAAAATGCAAGTGTGAGAAATTTAGGTCTATCTACAGTCCATAACATTATCAAAAGATTATAAGAATCCGTAATATCCATATGCGTTAAAGGCCAAGGATGAAAGCCAATACTGAATGCACATGACCTTTGATCCCTCAAGTGGCACTGCTTTCAAAACCGATGTCAGACAATAAAAGATATTACAACATGGGCTTGGGAATAATTCAGAAAACCTTTGTCGGTAAACACAGTTCAGCATTACTTCTCTAAATGTAAGCTAAAGTTCTACAGAGCAAAACGCAAGCCATACATAAACAACATCAAGACATGCTGACGGCTTTCCTTGGCCTAAACTCATCTGAGATGGACTGTTGTGAAGTGGAAAAGTGTGCTGTGGTCTGACGAGTCCACATTTCAAGACTGTTTTGAAAATATTGGCTGTTCTGACCTCAGGGTGAAAGACAAAAAGGACCACCCTGATTTTTATCAACAAGTTCAAGCCAACATCTGTGATGGTATAGGGGTGTGTTAGCGGCCATGGCAGTGGTAACCTGCACATTTGTGAGGGCACCAGCAATGCTGAGAGGTACATACAGATTTTGGAACAACATATGCAGCCATCCAGACGATATGTCTTTCAGGGATGTCCGTTTACTCCAGCAGGACAATGCTAACCCACATTCTGCATGTGTTACAACACTGTGGCTTTGTAGGAAAAGAGTGCAGGTACTTAATTGGACTCCCTACAGTCCAAATCTGTCCCCCATTGAAAAGGACTATCGACAGGACTATTGAGCAACTTAAGACATACATCAAGCAAGAAGGGCAAAACCTTCCATTTTCAAAACGTCAACAATTGGTGTCTTCTGCTCCTACACGCTTATTGAGTGCTGTTAACAGAAAATGTGATATAACACAGTGGTGAACATGCCCATTACCCAACTTTTTTGAAATGTGTGGCAGCCATGAAATTTGTAATAAACATTTATTTGCAAAATGCAATACAGATTCAACTTATGAAATTGTCGTTTCTGTGCTGTATTCTATTTAATATATGTCAAGAAGGATTTGTATATCATTGCATTTTGTTTTTATTTACATTTTACAATGTCCCAACTTTTTTGCAATAGAGCTTGTATGTTTTATTGCCCAATTTAAAACACTGGCACAGAATTTAGTTTGAATTGCCTTTGTAAGTTGGTAATTATGTGCTAAATTTTGGACACTGTATTCTAAAAGTAAAACATTTAATGAACTACAGTACTATCTACTACCATCCAAAACATATTTTCAAAGAGCCATGATGGTGACTATCTTATATCCAACATCACTTTATATCTGGCTGCATTATGATGCGACAGTGTATTAAGAGAGACAGTAAACACAAATACTTGGGGAACTGTATTGCCTTATGACTTCAGCTTACACAAACAATGTTGCCCCAGCGATGGTTGCAGTTTGTCCTATTCACTACAGCTAAGCAGTTTTGAGTCCCTACATGATCAGTATTCAGTCTTGTATATGTAAATACTGATATACAAACACACAGTCAGGTGTCTATGTGTGCATAACAGGTAGCGCTATTTCAGTGATGCGTACATATGTGCTACACATCTGCACTCACGACCGTCAAATAAAAGCACTGGCACATCTCCAGGGTGAGGAAGCTTGTGTAACAGACACAGATGTACACCGATGATGCTGCTCTGTGTGGTCATCCACAGAGGAAGCAGGATGTGGCTGTAAATTTCTGTCAGGTACAGAAATAAATGGTTGACTGCATCATTTCTCTATCTAAACACTAGTATAACAGTTTACATGTACTTCTCTAAAAATACTGACTTTTGTCAACCTGATGTCACAGTAAACTGAGAAAAGCTCAGAATTGTCGATCATTTTAAATACCTCGGGGTGAATTACACTCACACTGAACTTTAGGAAACACGTTAAAAGCGTTATTAAAACTGTGAAGTTTTCCTTGTCTCATTTTGGACTTATTAGGCCTTACCTTCCATCACATGCTGCAAAACCTTATACTTGTGCAATGATCCTGTCACACTTGAGCTGTTGCCTGGAGTTTCTATATTAAATCCAATAGATCCACTCTTTATTATTAGATCCTCTATAATAAACCGAATTGCTGTCACTGTTGTCATATTGTTCAGAGAAATAATTTACTTTGTATGGAAAGTTTAATAAACATGGATCTGTGTCTCATTTTTTAAAATTATTCATGAATTGCCACCTCCTCCTTTGAGCCACATCATTAAACTCATGGACAGGACACTCAGAATGATGTGAGTGGTTCCAAAAGGAGACTGTATTGTTCCATTGAAACAGAGCAAGCCTGGAAAACCAGCCTCTTCTGTGAAAGCAGCAGTCCTTTGGAATATGGTACCAATGGAAATAAGGAGCTGCATGATGTACAACACTCTAAAACTAAACTTGCGCACGCACACACACACACACACACAAAGACACAAGCAGGCACACACACACACA
>JABJVR010000077.1:1696807-1706950 GCA_025773905.1 Chitala chitala
ACACACACACACACCCACACACACACACACACACACACACACACACACACACACACACACACACACACACACACACAGAGCTGCTGTTCAGCTCTTCATGTACAGTCTTTTCCTGAACAGCTTGGTAGCCTACTTCTTCTCCCCCTGTTTCTTCTTCCCTAGCTTCAAGGAAACTCCTCACATCTTTAACCCTTTCAGGTCTTTCTTCAAGAGCTTTTCAAAAAAGCTGAGCTGGGGAACACCAAAGCAAAAAGAAAAAGGCTAATAAAGACAGAAAGACAGACACCTCTGAAAAGGTGTGTTCATATATTTTCATCATTGCCAGTATTTCCTTGGTGACTACAAAGGTCAGAACTGACAGAAATCTAAACAACAATAGCAACTAGGTTCACTTAATTCCACAACCTGGAGGTACAAAACATACAATGTACTAATTTTTAAGCACTGTTAGAAGAGTTGAAATGCATTTCAGTTAAATTCAGTTATATAGTGCCTTTCACAACAAGATGCCTCAAAGTGCTTCTATTTCTAACCAAACAATATATTTTGTCATTGACTCTTAAAGGGTACAGACAAATCAGCACCTATCCGTCCTATTTGTTGTGGGTATAATTACTGTAAGTAGCTTTTTGTTACCTACAAAAGCATGCTGTAACAGCTCAGATGTGAAAGGTGACTTCACTCATGTGAAAGTGTTTGATAACCAAGTATGAGTGCTCTTAGAAAACATCCTCCAATTCCCTTTTAATGTTCAGCCAATTAAGTGCAATCTACAGCCTGCGGTGCCATGATTTAGTCCTGACAGAAATTTGTCAGGAACTACAGCTGGATTCCCACAGCTCTGCAGATTTATGCAATCACAAAAAAAAATCAGGTTAAGTACCTCACTCAAGGGTACAACAGCAAACCTCTTATGAGATCTCCACAGATACCCACTGTACTATACTATGCATGCAAAACTAGTACTGTATACACACCAGTGCTTCCCAGATATTTAAAACTCCATGGAGACTCATGTTTTAATTCCTGCAAAACTGAAATTAAAAAAGCGTAGCAATATAGAACCAAAATGGGTTAAAGATAAAATAAAACAAAGGAAGACAGGCAAACAATTTGAATATGATTTCAATACTGATGAACATCCATATTTATGCTCTTAGGAAGTATGCAGTCTTCATAATATCCAAAAGCAGCTCTGTTTAAAAATCATAACCCTCACATTGCCAGCTATGTTATAACACCAGCAGCCTGGTGGCTCAACAATAGAACACCAGGCTAGGATGGGGAAGTCTCCCGATTCAAAGCCCAGCCATCAGGTGTGTTCTTTGCCATTACACTGAAAACATTTGCTCCCTGGGTGCCGCGTGTAGCTCCCCCAGGACAATGGGTTAAACCCAGAGAATCAATATCACCTTATAGGTACGTGAAATGTTTTAAGTCGCTTTGGATAAGAGTGTCTGCTAAACAAATAAATGTAACTCCTGCCCACTTTCTGCTCATCCCATTCAGAAACATGGTTTTTAATCATAAAACAGAGCTTGGAAAAATCCAGCCATAGAGCTGGACTAGACCAATTTCATTTCTGTGTATCTGCCAGCGCTCACAGATATAAAATGCTGTGCCATGCCAAACAGCCAACAGTGATACAAATGCAGAAAAAAACGCAGCCATCCAAGTGGGTAATGACAGAACTGTCTCTTCAACGTGACCGCTGGTGCAGGTGGCGTGGTGTCACTGTAATTGTGACCTTGGATTTAAATAGCTGACCGGTGTGCATCTGCACAGATGTAAGACATCACCTTGAGAAGCAGAGGCCGACCCGTCATGTCATGACATGCATTGTGGAAGTGCAATCGGACCTGGAATTTTGAGTTAACCTTCAGATCCAAAACATCACTTGGGTAGCCAATGAAATAGAATAAGACCATTTGCTCTGTAAGGTGTGTCCTTGAGCAAGATGCTCAGCGCTAGCTCACTGTAACATGCATGTGAAATGTTGTAAGTTGCTTTGGGTAAAAGCATCTGCTAAGTATGTAAATGTTAATGCGTACCCCTTCTGTGCTGTCTGAGCTAAGGGCAGCACCAGTGTTTCCATTGAGCGTTTTTGTGTCACAACCACTAGGCATTCCAAGGTAACAGACTTTGCAAACCTGAAACAGAGGCAGCTTGCTGTGCTGCAGTGCACCTCATGTGTGAGCTTTGCACGCGTCCGCAGGTGGTGTGACCGAGTGGCCCATTCATACAACTATCACCGTTGCCACGACGATGATAGTTAGTGACTTATCGTTCCATTCACCACTCCTCTATGAACACACATATTGTATTACAAAACACTGACTAGCTTTGACACCATAGCTAACGGAGAACAAAAAAAAAGGGTAGCAGGTACTGCTACCTATAATAACATTACAGAATATACTACCTCACACAAAACTCTGACATTTAACATCAGCAGATTATAGTTTCAGCCAGCAGTTTCTTTTGGAAGACCATTATTTATCTATTTCTGACAAATTGGCTCTTCAGAGCAGTTCCACCAGAAACCATTTATTTCTGTTAGAATAAAAATCCTTGGAATTAATACTTAATGGCTAAGGAAAGCACTTACATTTTGCTCATTAAGATCATCTCAAGTTTAATGTTAAAAAATGTCATATTTATCTCAATATCTTATCACTTTGTCATTCTGCCTCAATTAAAATGTCCGCCATCTTATTTTTTAATTTCCCAAACTGGTTAGTGAACAGATGGAAAAAAATGGTTTACTTTAAAATTGTATAAGGTCTTTTGCCATTACGTTAAAGAAGATATCAGGAGCATCTGGGCACTGACGTGAATTTCTGTTTTCCCATTTCCTTGACAGGAGTCTTCAACTGTCGTATCAAAACCAGTGGACAGTCAATTCCCCAGAGAAGCCTTCAGGGCTGGCAAAATCACCATTTATTTACATTATTGTCATTTGACATGCCTGACAGGTGGTTTTACCCAAAGTGATTTAATAGAAATTTCCTGTTCACACAGACAGATACATTAGAGGAGGTATTCAAATTAATAACCTTCCTGAAGGCCACAGTAATGGTACACAAGAAAAAAATTTTAGGTTCGAGTCCAGGTCTGCTACAATGCCATGCTGTTACCATGTTACTGTGTTACCATGCATTGTGGGTCAGCTGCCGGTTTTCCAGCAAACGTCTACAGGAGAACACATCATGAGAGTGGGCCCCTGACCGCAACAACAAAAAGCAACAGCAGTTGGTGGCAAAGGAACTTGATGTGTCCGCAAGCAGCACTGCTTTAATCATGGGATGAGTTCAGATGCTGTAGAAGGTAATTAACCCCCTCCCATACTGTTACTCTGCTCAGAACTAACACTCAGCATATGGGTCAGTATGAAGACTTGCTGATTAATGGAAAAAAAAAAGGAAACTATAACTGATAGCCTGTCTGACCTGGACGCATGCCTGCATCATGGCCGTCCTACAGGGTCCAGTCCAGAGGAAGAGATGGTGCTCAGACAGAGGACAAAACGAGCTGAGCATCACTAAATGGAGCAGCAGTTTCTTTCCTAACCAGTCACTTACCCACTACTGTCACAAGAGGAAACAGTGAGAGCAGAATCAAAACGGAATTTGGTTCAGGTGGATCCCAGGACAGTGTACTGTCACATCTGTGAATATTGCCCCTGAACACTTATTCTACATATGTTTCATTTCTGTGTTTTGCACACCGCTTACTGTTTCAGGTTAACCTGAATCCCCCATTTCTGCATTTTGTTCCAACTTCCTATTCTATTCTCAGTTTATTTTAAACCCCAACTACCACCCAAAAATCTCAAGAACTTACTACATCTTCTTTGTATTGCAGCCTTTGTATAGCTGTGACAATTTCATGATATCAGTAGTTGCTTTGTGGGCCTAGATTCTCTGTCTTAGTCCATATAAACTACCACTCGTGTTTTCCTGGATTACGAACCGAGGCACAGTTAGCACAGTCAGTGGAATTCTGGATAAGTGAAATTTGACTGGAAGACAAGATGTACATAATTCACAATGTACAACCAAGTTTTTCTGCCTCTTGATCTTACACACTAATGTGGCACTTCATAATTCACAGATGTGGGTCCACATGCTTGGTGCTGCCATAGCCCAGCACTTCAGAACCCTGGGCCCAAATGCTTGGTGCTGCCATAGCCCAGCACTTCAGAACCCTGGGCCCAAATGCTTGGTGCTGCCATAGCCCAGCACTTCAGAACCCCTTGCCTCTTGAGTAAGGAAGGCCTCCACCTTGGTGATACTGCAAGGCACAGAATGTTTTCCTACAGTAACAACGGTGTGCAGTGGTAGGCAGAGGGATTGTAGCAGAGTATCTACACGGCATGTACCCACGTCTGGCAATTCTCAGTTCTCTTCTGCTAGTCTCCAAAGTTCCAAGCTGGTCCCTCCTCAGGGGAATACTGCCTCATGTGTCACAAACAAAAAGAAAGAGCTCCAAGACCAGGCATCCAGACAGAGTGGGCCACAGGGGCACAATTATCAAAACTGTTCATGTTCTCCTCCAGATGCCAAATGAATTCTGAAAAAGCTTCACAACTATTTTGCACACAGACATGCTCTATATTTTATGTAGGTTTAAGGTCACACAAATTTCACACGAGGACAGAGTTTTGACCCTGTGGAACCGAAACACAAAAGTGTTATTTTCACAACTTTCCTCTAAATGAATGGAAAAGAGCAACATTTTTCAAGGTGCTGATGGAACGGTGGAAAGGAATAGAGAAAACCAACATGTCATTAGGGGCTCAGCTGTTTCACCTTTTAGTGAGATTCACATGTTTAACATGTTCTGCAAATAGGTAAAGGGCAAAATTTTTTGCTGTGCCAGTTGGTTTAGATTAAAGCTTATTATTATTAAACTCTTGTGAGATTCAAGAGCTCAGTCTTCTCCTACATCTTAAGGTAGATGAACATTTATGGCTCAGAAGTTGAGCCACAGGAAGAACCTTGTTACTTCAGAGGGAACGTGTCTTTTAGTGTGATCTTTCAACCTCGGGTTGTGTCTGCCTACACTTTTCTGTCCTTCCCACAGGAATATTTGTTCACATATTGGATAAATTCTGAGCTACATTCAATGTTTCAACTTTTGGTGTATTTGGAAGACAGCTGAAAAAGACCAACACTCATTAAATTCCCTTTGGATTTATAGATACAAAAGAAAAACTGGGTTCTCCCCTGTTAGTTATGGTTAATATTAATAAAATCCTAAAGCACACATGCAAGAAAAATATTGGTTGTGTTTTATTCTTTAATAAAAAAATGCAACAGTCCTATGTCAAAAATATTGGCTTATGTAGTGCTTCTGTATGTTGTAACAACCTCGTCCTTATTACCAGACTAAATGTTAGTGATAAAATTACAGTGAGGTTAATCAACCTCCTTCAACTTGCACTTTTATAATGATAGTGGCCACCAACATTGTTTTCTATAACTATCAGCAGTGTTTAAGCAAGTGTGAGTAAAAGAGCTCCTGCTGGTTTCTTTCATCTGCAAAGCAGTCAGGCAGCATGTCTGAGCAGGTATCAAGAACCTTACATGCACTCTCTGTTATCCGAGGCAAGCAGCAATGTGTTCCAGTATTCCACTTGTCTCTTTTCCATATCTATATCCTCTTTTCATCCTCTGTGTATATATGTATGTATGTGTGTGTGTGTGTGTGTGTGTGTGTGTGTGTGTGTGTGTGTGTGGGAGTTGGCTTTTGGGCCTGAGGTACCAGCTCTGATAATGATGTCATGAATGCGACGTGTGGCCAGACGCTAGAGTGTGTGATCTGTTGCCAAGCAAAGTGTGAATCCTGCGGGTTGAGATCTATCTCCTGCCCCTGTTCCCCCCCATCCTTTGATTCAGTCCTTCTCATCTTAGCCTGACTGAGCTGATCATCTGAGTCCCTACAAGTGTTCTAGCTTGAAATGTCTTCAAATTCTCCCTCCCAGACACACACTCACACATGCACGCACGCACACACACACACACACAATGTGCATCTCATGGGCAAAAAGCACCTGGAACGTATATCTCCTTCCACATCGATGCAATAACTTGGCCAGCTGCCAAATAGGAGGGGTGTGATACCACATATTGCAGCCCATATCACCAACTCCAAACACTTGGGGCCTTGGGGACCTGGACAGATTAACATATTTAAGTGCTCAGCTCTCTGATGGGTGTATTTTTGCACGACATGCATATAACATTTCCAACACAATGTTTGCAGTATCATTGCTGTTAAGTAAACCATGCTAGGAAATAATTCATATTTCATGATTATTGATCACATACTCAGTGATCCATAGTCACATTTTCTATTTTACACAGGGGATATGTGAATATGTTTATTGTAACAACGTAAAACTTCAAATAATATAAGGAAACCTCGGTATTTACTTCAAAATCTATATTTTCTAAATGTCAGTTAAGAAAAATTGAAAGAGGTGGATTATTCAACGTTAGTCTTTAAAATTGTATGTTGCAGAATAGTCTGTCAACAAATCTTTAACTTAAACAAAAGAAATAAAAAATGTGGTTACAATTTACCACAGAGAAACATGAGAATAGATAGTACAAGTGTGTGTATGTCTCAGTGTAAATTCAACCAAGTGCTGAAAATAGCAACATATTAATGTGCAAATCTGGTGAAAATTCCCTTCATTCCCCAACAAAAGCGTCCATGTGCAGTCGCACACTGACAGACATCTGGCAAAGGCATTTTTCACAGTTGTCAGAGTACTCATTACTTTATGCTAATGTCACAGTGCTGTACACAGGGCTTTGTTGTTACACTGTTGCCTTATTATGCATGTTTTCACATGCTGCATCTTGCCATGACAAACACATGCACAACAACTAAGTACACAAACACTGCACTTCACATGCAATGAAATGCCTTCCAAAACATGCAGGTACGTAATGCATGGGATAATTAATTTTTAAGTTTTACATATATGCAATTATTACCATGTATACATAGATGCTTTTTTCATTTTAAAGTGACTTCTGCAGATTATGGTTTTGTTGGTGGTATGTCATCAGTTTACTCTTTTTTGTGGTGTATATTTAATCACAGAACTAAGATTAAGCACCCAACTAAGCATTATAGCTGCAACTTTCCTACAGCACTTAGTACAAGCAATCGGCTTCTTCACATCATCTCCCTAATTACCATCCCGACGCTGTTCAAGTATAATATAACTAAACTTTAATTCTGGAAACTGGAGACTTTGGACTTTGCTAAAATGAAAAACAATTTTAAATGGGTGTCTTTGTAACACTTACATATGAGTCTGTGTTAAAAAATACTATGAAACTGATACTGCAATAGTCCACGTCACTCAGATTTCTTACTAAGTTTTCTTAAACACGGCACTCTATTCCAAACAGAGACTCAGTTTTTTAGGATACTTCTCTGACTCTGCCCCAGAACATCTTTCTGTGAGTGCTTCAGCTCAACCCGACTCAACCCTTCCCGTTTATCATGGCCACACAGTATGGCCCCCTGGTCACGTGGTGTGCAGGGGGATATGAATTAGCAGTGACACTTGTCAAGCCTTGGCTTCATCGGGAAGAATTACATGGGAAGCCCCTGAAGGCAGGATGACCACAGTGTCTCCCTGGCAAGGGGCCCAGACATGGGCGCATAGTGGCCAGGTTTCCTGCAGGGCAGAGGGTGATGCTCGACACCCTACACAGCACATAGATACAGAGACACACAGATGCTAAGCTTGTGCAGTCTCAACAAGGTCACTCACCCCATTCACACTGTATTCAAGGTTTTTTCCCATCCAAAATTTCCACCTGCATTTTCTGTATTAAGGTATTCATATATACTAAGGTATTCACAGTGTAAAAATTTGTTTTTCTAATGCAGACACGTGAGTTCTGGAGCCTAACACAAGCAACACAAAAGTAGTCTCTCACGCAGACCCCCAAACACACAGACAGCTGGATTCAAACCTTCAATTTGGACATATGAGGAATCACTGAACTGCCGTGACACTCATAAGATATTTATTATGTGTTTGTCCAAAGTGAAATGCAACAGAAGGGTTATGCATTTAATTTTTAAATCATAGCAATAAGGATAAACAAAGCTTTTTAACATATCAGAGTGAAAAAGAACAGGTGTAATGGTATAAAACAGTGCGATCTATTAAGCTCTCAGTGGGTGAAGCGAAAGCTCTTTACTGCTCGCCCTCGACTTGGCCTGGATGACCCAATGAGTGGCTCCCAAGTCACTCTGGGTCTGCAGCTGGCACCATTCACACTTGAAGGGGCCCACCTGAGGCTGACAATTTCATGCTCCAATTTCGAGCATCCCTGTTTAGCGTCTGCCAGGCACCCATCTCGTCAGTCCAATAAGGACAGGGTCCTGGTTCCCACAAGACTTGGAATGAACCAAAACACATAGCAATCTTAACATCTTAAGGTTCAGCCCATTTTACACTGATATGCCCCCGCAGTGAGAGTCTGAGGACACAGGCAGAGAAAACCTTATTATCTCTCATCACAGTACAATAACGCCACTTACAGAGGCACAAGTGTAAGCGATGGACTGAGCCTAATTTACTGATTCATCTTGAACTGTAATTGTTATTAATTTAACAAGCAGACAGATTAGTGAATAAGTGAGGAAACCCATGCGCTGATGACTCCGCTCTCCATCCCAGTGGCCATTGCCTGCACTGACTCATCTTAAGTGCCACATGAAATGTGTGCAAGTTAAACTTGCTTCAGCATTCAATCGGCTTTGGCTCCTGTCCTCTAATCCAAGTCGCCCAGCTATAGTCCCACTCCAAACATGCACCTTGCTGCCTAGGAAAGTACTGGCTGCACAACTTCACCTCTTTCCCAGATCCATCAGTAGTGTCCCTGCATGCACTGAAGGTCTTCTCTTGTTTGAGAGCTGGGTTTTAACAGTTCCTCCACCTTTGGCAACTCTTAATGTACAGGCTGTCACTCTGTTGCCATGTTCCTGTACCTCTCTTCCCCCATTCCCACGTTAATGTTCTTGCTGGCATGTACCTATGCGCCACCAGTGGTGTTTTCTTATCATTGCTGTGCAAATGTGCACCTCCTGCATCCAAGCTGTCGGTACAGGTCTATAGCGTTGCTTTACAGCAGATCCCAGATCCCAGATTCCTTCCTCTTTTCTACACCTCAGAAGGGCACCAGCCCCTCTGTCCTTACCTCTACCAGACACAGCAACAGGTCACGGGCACACATAACATGCACATGCACAGATATATGATATATACAGAGTGCTTTCTGCATTCATACAAGCAGAAATAAAACAATACGTTGGCATGTGTGAAAAATTACTAGTGAAAAATTTTAATTGTAGCAGCACACTTGTAACATTGTGTGTGCTGAGGGACAGGCATGCCCAGTCATACACACTGGAAAACTACCGCATGGACACCTGCTCTGAGCTGCTAAGCAAGTCTAACTTTCACTGTTCTGGGATTCAGTTAAGCTGTAAAGGGCTGATAGCTAATCACCCTGCTTAGTCTCAGACCCGAGTAGGGCTCAGCAACCGTCAAGTAACTGAAGCAGGACAGGCCGATCCAAATCTCCCCAGAACAAAAGTTCAATGTATGCAGAGTGAATGAAAGGTTAAAAGAGTGCAGATCTTTTACAAAGAGCAGCCTGGAAGGACACCAACCAGATCAGACACTTTTCCTGCTTTTAAATATATAGGGTCCTGTGGGTGGGCGTTTTAAAGTGGAATGGTTAACAGAAATAAACCCTTATGCAATTAAAAGAAAAAAAGGTGGAAATCATATAGAGGGAAGGAGACAGACAGAGACAGACAAACAGCAGGAATGAAGGAGCCATATGTTATTTATATTTTTAACAGTATTTAGTTTGGGTACACATATAGTCCACCAATACAAAAAGTCCTCTGTGTGAATTTCATATTGACTTTAAATATATGAAAGTCAGAACTTGGTGTTACTGTGACTTCATATATGAGGAGAACAGCAGCACTCTCCAGCCTTTATACATGAGGAGAACAGCAGCACTCTCCAGCCTTTATACATGAGGAGAACAGCAGCACTGTCCAGCCTTTATACATGAGGAGAAGAGCAGCACT
>JABJVR010000077.1:1707050-1742721 GCA_025773905.1 Chitala chitala
CAGCACTCTCCAGCCTTTATACATGAGGAGAACAGCAGCACTGTCCAGCCTTTATACATGAGGAGAACAGCAGCACTCTCCAGCCTTTATACATGAGGAGAACAGCAGCACTCTCCAGCCTTTATATATGAGAACAGCAGCACTCTCCAGCCTTTATATATGAGAACAGCAGCACTCTCCAGCCTTTATACATGAGGAGAACAGCAGCACTGTCCAGCCTTTATATATGAGGAGAACAGCAGCACTCTCCAGCCTTTATACATGAGGAGAAGAACAGCACTCTCCAGCCTTTATATATGAGGAGAACAGCGGCACTCTCCAGCCTTTATACATGAGGAGAACAGCAGCACTCTCCAGCCTTTATACATGAGAACAGCAGCACTCTCCAGCCTTTATATATGAGAACAGCAGTCTCCAACCCTCCCTCCGCAGGTCACCAACATTGACATGAGTACAGTCTGCTCTCAAAATTGCTGTTAGCAGTGAGGAAGCAGGGATGGAGAGCCAAGGAGAAACACACAGGGAGCCTGCAAAATGAGACAGACTACACTACCTCAGTGCCAAGGAACAACATGCTCTGGGTTACGACACCACAACGATCCGTGTGCCCTGTCCAGCTGCCAGCCAGAAAAGGCCTGCCTTCTTCAGTCTAGTCATTTCACTTGGGTGCTGAGCTCATATGAGTCATTTCTCCAAACAGCTAGTGAACTGGCTGAAACTACTGGGTTCTATAACCTGCACACTCTTAGTTCATTTAAAGTTTCTAAAACTCTATTTACCTGTCACACATAATGTGAAGGTTACTTTTGAAATAGCATACCTGCATAGCCCAGCAAGAACATGTAAAAGCTCCCTTACAGTTTGTTTACACATATTAAGCTATTTGCCTATTATGCTTTAACCCTAACAAAATGAAGTCTCTTGTGGTCCAGGTAAACATTTCCTTCAGCCTTTTTTTTAATACTTTGAATTTGGTCATACTTGCCATTTTAATAGGTTCTGAGAGCAGGTGTTAAATACCTGAATCAGCTGTGACTTGTCTGGAAAAAAAAGAGATAAATCACCTGTACTGTACATCGGCTTGTTTAAAAGGAAAAGGAACACAGGACATGATGAAAAGGAGAAAAACAGTACAGTCTGCCATACCTATTTGTATTTTTAATAAATAAGGGTTACCAGGACCTGCTGTGTCACTTACTTGACTGAATTTAAGAACTTTCCCTCCATTTCATGCTGGGAAGCATTCCATTCCTGCAGTACACTTTCTGTAAGTATTTGGTATGTTTATTCCAAGTGAAACTGATCCACATACAGTGATATACAGTAATTTCTTTTTGGAGGTTTGTGTTTTCACCACTTAGTGAAATTAACATAGTCCACTGGACTGAAATAACATCAGAAATGATTTTAAAGTACTTTATCCACCTGAGTGGTACATAAACAAGTGTACACACAGACCACCATGTGGACATACAGATTAAGCAAAAGACACACAAAGGCATGAGTATGGTACAGACACAGTGATGACAAGGGTCTGTAACCATGCTTGGCATTGTACCAGTTGCCAACCTGTTTCCTATTTAGGCAGGTAAAAAATTAGTGTAACTGGAAATTAACTCTGAGAGGTAACCAGTTACTTAAGGTACTGAACGTACCACACCTTTACCAGATTACCTGCAGGCAGTGCAGTACCTCAGTGGTTTGAACTTGGTACTTAGCTCCAGCTGTGCTTGTGTGAAGTTATCACGTTCAATTAGTGTGTTCGCCCAGTGCCCGCATACACAGCACTGCCCCAAGCGGGCATGGAACCAGCATTACCATAACTGATGCCACATACCATGCAAGAAGATTAGCCTGCAAAAGTTAAAACCCAGGTCTGTAGCTCAAGGAGCTAATCAGTGTCCTGTATGTATGTTTGTACACCCTATACATTACTGTATTCAATAAGCATTCTCAGAATGAATTAAATCTCTCTCAAAAGACTGTTGTATTACTGTGGGTATGCTTTTCTAAAAGGTAGTTTTCAAATTTTATGGAATTAAAATAATATAGGGAAAATTAAATATTTCACATCTTTTTTGTACTCCACTGTGATGTGGCAGCAGTTATCACATTGCTAACAGAGACAGCAGGTACCTTGGTGGCAAAACCAGTGAAGGAATGAATCAGACGGTTCCAGGCTTAAGTCCTGCAGGGCTATCTGGCATTCAACCCACGAGCACAGAACATTCACATTGTTACTCAGCTGTTTAGCAAACACTTTTGTGCACAGTGACTTAACACAGCAAAAGAGGATAATTAGCATAACTGAACAATGTTAAGAAAAAACACAGGTCAAGTACTTTGCTCAAACACTCTCAACATCAGGACAGTGCCTGCAATCAAACCTGCTGTCTCCTAGTTCTAATTCCAGTTTTTTTCCCAAATAACTTGACTATCTGCTGCCTCCTAAAGGCACTTAACCTCAACTGCACCAGCTGTATCCAAGTACAAGTAATGAAAATGTGACCTGGATTAAAGCCTATTAAGCAAGTGCATAATATCATGTAATATGGTGCAGCACCCAAATTAACAGCAGAATCGTTATGCCTTCCCTTCATCTTTGTCCTATCATCTCATAATCTCATACTGTTAAAGTACCATCCTACTGCTCGCCTTACAGGCCTAGTAATGACAATTTAAACAGCTACCAATAATCATTAATTTAATACACAAAATTTTACTAAAGCCTTGTTTTAATCAATGAGTTTTACAGCAACGATCCATCAAATGAATGGTGGCAAAAAATATTACAGAATAAACATTTTAGCATAAGAAAAACATCTCAGATATTACATTACAACATGCTAGCAGTACATTCAGTAATTAATGTTAGCATGCCCAGATAACAACCCATGGGGGGCTGAGGTGGAGATACGGGAAAGAAAATAATGCTCTGTTAACTCCAAATACACTCAACATGATGACTGAGCACGTTTAACACTGAAAGCTCACAGATGAGTGACGTGGCCTTAGAGCCTCAAACACTGAACACAGATAAGCACAAGCCAAGAATCTACTACTGCTAAATGAAATTTAGTTTGTTGTGGTTTGGTGGGGGTCTAAGACTAGGCAGATAGGATTTGGTGGGGGGAGGGGGGTACAAGCCCTGGACCCTGCAAAGCATGTTATTCAGTCCTTTTATGTACTAGCAACAGTAACATGTTCTTGAATTTGCGAAGGAGAAGCTGGAGTAGGCTCTTAAATTAACTGTTCCAAAAGGATTTTATTCATATCACCCGCTTGGCATAACCTCATTTTATCAAGATCTGTGTCAGAAAAGTAACTGCAGCTGATCGTGTTGCACATAATGTCCTATATGTTATAACTGCAGCAGTGCACTTGCTGGAGCTCATTGAGCACACCGATGAATGCCGTACGCACAGCCTGTGCACAGCTCTACTTACAGGGACATCCAAACCTGTGACCGCTTATCGCATGGGAGGAAAAGAAAACCACACAGGTGAAACTTACTTCTGTATGTGTCAACACTTTATTTTCCTTTACTCCAATGGATGTGGAAAGTAGGCACAGTTTTGGAGCAGGCTGACTCCTGTGCGATACTCTGTGTGACTCCACACACTGCGCCCCATTTACAGCAGGACGAGCCCTACATCCGTCTCCTTCTCGTACTCATTCCCCCTTCCCAGAGTTGTTTAAACCCTCCCCCAAGTTCCTGGTCACACAGAAAAACGTTTTTTTTTTTTATTTATCCTGATGACTGAATGGAATGAATCATAATGAATAATGAAGTCAAGGTAAAAGACAACATAGCAAAACCACAGTACTGTTGGAGTTCTGAGGCAGCCAAATTGTGGTAAAAAGGGCCTTCACAAAGCCCCCCCTCCTCCTCTTATTCCCAGAGTTTCATGTTTGCCTCCCAGATCCCAGCAGGCCACGATGGTGGGGGGCCGCACAGAAACAAGTTTCCCATTGACCCCAAAGACAGTCCCCAGAAACGTGGTCTGGCCCTGGTTGCTATTTGCCCTCATCAATATCATCTCACAGCAACACAGTCCAAACTGCAGTGTCACGGCTTTGTGTCACACTGACCTATGAGAAGTTGACTTCTGCCTACTACAAGGAAGACACCAAGAAGAACAGAAAGGAGGTGGATTTTACCACATGGTGCTCATAATGCAGGCCAAACTATACTACTACTCTAAGTGACATGCATGCTGGCAGAAGTGTGTTGAATCATTTCCTGGTTGTTCCTGTATGTAGCGAACATCATATGAACACTGACATTTTAATGCAAATAATTTTTATTGGTTATTTTTTAAATACACATGCAATGTAATTACATAAATTTATGCCTGCTTGTAGGGGCTCTATAGAGGTGTGGAAACATAAGATTACTCTAAGGACTAGTGACTGCCATGAGCCCTCAACAAGTAGAAGATAACATCTAATGTAATATTTTTCACTGGACCCAAAATCTCTTGTGGTAACCCCTAGTGCTTGGACCGGACACAAAGAACCACTAATGTTTCAGAAAAGTGATTAAATGAGATTCATAGAAATGAGACAGCTGCTTGTACTTTGCTTCCGGTCACACCTTTTCCAAATGCCTGACACAAAGCATCCTGTGCCTGACCTTGGTCTTGTTTCGACACGCAAGAGCATAAGTGCCATCGCCCCAACCCACAGCACTTCAGCTCACTCGCAAACCTGACAACGAACCACCCGCTCCGCCACCAAATTTGTGGGATCGATGTCCTCATCAATTATGCATGTTGCCGCCCCGGGTGAGTGTGTGCCCCCGTGCTGGTGTGTGTGCGTGTTAGTATTAACAGCAGTCCCTTGCTGTTCGTGACAATGTCAAACCGGTCCCATTCTCCAGCTGACCTGGCCCGGATGAACGTGTTTTGGGCCTGGCCCAGTTCCACCCTGGATGTCCTGCTTAAGCCCTACACTTGTCTGGCAGTCTGGAGAGAACAAGGTGGACTCAAACAGTCAGGCACACCTTCATGCTCAATCTCAGTCAACTGACACATCCACACTTGCAGCAGCATTTCCTTTACAGCCGGATAACGGGGGCGTCCACGTTGCTTTTCGGACTTGCTTTTTAGACTCCCCTCATATTACAGGTTGCAGACAGCATACAGTCTACATGCAACATGACACAACTCTGTACATGACCAGGAAACCACTGACACCGTGGAATCATGTAAGTACAAAAAACATGGCAATCAAATTCTACCACTATACTAGGAATATACGGCAATTCTCACTTGGTGGTCATCATAATTATTTAATTTTTAGATAATTAAGAAGCAGACTGGCATTTAATGCCTCTTTTTTTTTTGTCGCGTCAGCCTCCTATCTAACGGCACCAATCATGCAGAGGGATTCTGGCAACCGGTGCTGTTGCTGTTAACATGTTGTTATTGTCAATGTCTCCAGGACTGGTGGATACAAACATGGATTAGATTTCACTAACATAGGCATTTACCCAAACAGAGACATCCCACTCAAAACACAGACATTGTTTACCTATGAGAAACACTTTGTTGTACTGAGCTGCATTAAGGTTCTGTTCTGTTCTGTTCCAGGTGATCCTTCATAAATGAAGACTAGCGCCCATCAACAGTCGCGTCAAACCCTCCAGGTTTTCAGAGGTTTTACAAATTAACCTTTTACAATGTCGTTCCCGCAACTATCAAAGGCCTGTATTAACCTTGAACACAGACATTTCTTGCACCACTCATTTGGGAGAGGTAAAGGCCAATTAATATTCCAACACACAGTCTATTACCAAAGCCTTTTCAGTCAAGAGGACACATTTTTTTTAAGTATCCTGTCTGCATGGTAGGACTTAGCATCATATTAGTGTGTCACCATCATTCAACAGTACAGGTACAGAGTTAAAAGGATTTTTACAAGTCCAACTTGGAAATCCTGGAAAGTTTTCAATGGTTAAAAACTGAGCAAGGCACAAGAAAAGTATTATTTTTTTATATTTCCAAGCAAATTCCTCCACAGTTCAGCTGCATTAAATATAATTCTGCCCACCTGCTTATTTTTACATAATTAACATTAAAAACTCTGTAAACAAGAAGCCTTCTGTACATGCCAGCAGCACATATTTTCAAATGGAAATTAAATCTTAAATCAAGAAACATTCAAAACAAGTTCATCAAAGAGCTCTGCATGTTCTTGTGTCTTTGTATTAACAAAAATTACAAACTACTATGACAGATGAAAACAAAGAATTAAAAAGGTACATACTTAAGGTTCTTCAGGTTGACATTATCTGTACAGACAGACAGTCAGACAGACAGTAGTCTGTCTGTCTGTCTGTCTGTCTATCTGTCCCATTCTCACAAGACTGTCACACTGTTTCTATACCAGAATCACCATATTCCTCTCTTATTAAACCCTTACAGTTTTCCTGTTGCATCCTAACTGGTGCATCCCACATAGGTACACACCCTGCAAAAACATTTGTGCTCCCAATGTAAAGGGACACACATCTCACACTGTCTTCACACAGCACATGTTCACTGTTCTACTCTGTTCACTAGCATCTCACACTGCACCCAACCATGCACAACACAAGCACTTCTTTAAAACATTCAGTTTGGAAACGTTGACTGTCACCTTCCTATATGGAGGTAGATATGGAGTGGCTACCATATCTTTCTGTGTGTGGCTGAGCACTGCCTGGCATTAAGACCAGCTACAGTCTTTAGGCTTAACACAGTGCTGTCGTGGGGGTCTTTGGGTGAGGCTCAGCAGAATAGCAGTATAGAGATCTTCAAGTTATCTTACATTTATCATCAGCTCACCAGAGTTTCAACACTTTTACTAATTTTTATATAACATATAAACATAGATTTTAGAATCTCAAGACAGCCCAACTCTACTTGTATAAAAGCAAAAAAATTGATAAAATGAATTTTTTGGCATTTAGCCAAAATGCTTACAAAAGCAATCAACATGATGAGTTCAATTTACAGAATTTTAATGTTTGCCTGTGTGTGTCTTTCCCCAGTCAGACAGCTGTCTGGTGTTCAGTGTGGCTCAGAGAGGTGAAGTCAGTCAACAGTGCCCAATCAGGAAAGGCCATCACATTTTGTGTGTGTGTGTGTGTGTGTGTGTGTGTGTGTGTGTATGCATGTTTGTTTGGGCATGTATTATGTAATGAGAGTGGGGCATGTGCAGAAATATTGAAGGGGTGAAAGTTCACAGAGGTACAGCAGTATCTCTATCACAAATATCTGAGAAAGATCGCTGCCTCATACATACACACACAATCACCCACAAAGAAAAAATATTATATAAAACCACATAGCAAAAATCCACAATCACACCAAATAATTCAACTTCATATATTAATTAAGGATTAAGGACAGTAGGATGCCTGTATAAAAACCATTTTGACTGTAAAGATCTTGATTTGAGGTGGCATTTCTTATACAAACGTGTCTTATTTATCTGTAGTGGTGCGTTGTCATGTTTATACAGTCCATTAGGCAGAGGTCAACTGCTGGATAACACACATCAAGAGCTGCAGAAGATAAAAAAATCAAATCAACACATAAAACACCTGTTCCAGTGAAGCTGATCTGAATGCCAGCTCCTAATTCCTCAATATGGTGCAGACAACAGGATCGACTCCTAACAGAACACCACATGTAACAAGTGACATCACAGCTGCTGCCACCAGTACTGCTACTACCAGCACGAGTGACACTTCTGTTACGAGTATCACAGGATTAGGGGGAGCTGAATCTACCAAGACACACTGCAATGAAGGCGTCCACCAGTGCCCAAATTCTCAACCCAAGCCCCCCAATACCTGCTGAAACTGTACTAAATTTCTATTATGAGTCTGAGTGCTGAACACAGAGCAACATCTATGGGAAAGACCAATGTGATGACAGTAATGCAAGACACAGAGTTCGAACAACATGATGGTGATAATTACAAGTATAAAAATAATGATCTAATTTTGCTTAAGTAATGTGGGATAACTTGCCTGATTGAAAAGGCACTAGAGAAGCCTATTTACACGCCTGTCTCCCACCGCCGTGCTCCCTCCCTCCTCTTTATCCATCCCTCGCTCCTTTTTCCCCTTGATGCTCTCCCTCTTTCTCTCTCTCCAAAATCACCTCAGGCAGAATGATTAATTTGTGGCTATTGATTCCTCCTCCTGAGCTGGGAACGCAGGAGAGCGTGCGTGTGTGTGTGTTTGTGAGGCGGAGAGTGGGTGAGATGGGGGGAGATGAAAAAATGGAACGATAGTCAGAAAGAGAGAGAGAGAGAGAGAGAGAGAGAGAGAGAGAGAGAGAGAAAGCGAGCGAGCGGAGTGCATCCAGTATTCAACGTGGCGCTTCGCTGCAGTCTCTCCCCCACCCACACCGACCCTTAATGTGGGGAAAAAAAAGCCAATGGTTGCAGTCTGGATGCGTCAAACAACCTCCCTCTCCATTGCTCCCCCCTTTTCATTTCTCTCTCAAGTGATTGGCTGAGTGTCCACATGTCATTCCCTGCCCAGCGGCACTCAGAGAGAGCGTGAGGAGGAGGAAGAGGAGGAGGAGGACAGAAGAAGGCCAGATGAGTGGACGAATTCATTCGCTCATACCTTCTCTTACTGCACTTATTCTCTGGGTCTGACACCTTGTGGATGGGTAGAAGACCACATCTGACTCCCTTTCATCATTGTTTAAACAGTCTGGTGCCCAAACACATACTTTAGTAACCAATGGCTGCTGTTCCACACCTTCCTCTTCCATGTGCAAACACACTGATCAAATCGACATATTGTCTAAGAAATACGTTCATACCCTTCTCCCTCCTTCTACTCGAGCCACGAACACTTTTGCCGTCTGCAGCTGGTCACAGTACAGGCTCCCCTCTGCCCACGACAAACTGATCCCTGACATGCCTGCGCTTGGCCCCTCCTCCCCATTCCCTTGGCGGGACTGCAGAGCTGCGTGGGGCGATTGGCGTCACCCTGGCATCAGACAGTAATTGTCACAATAATGGAACAAGATGGCCACCAGAGTACGGCCTCATCACTATTCACCTCCAATTCTGAGCCAAGACCTTGCTGTCAATTAAACTCATGTCCACTTATGTGACGTGCCGCTGTGACATGAGGACAAATTGCTTTTGATCAGAGACAGACAAATCTTGGCAGATAAAGGGATGGTGCACCTGGTCTGTCTGGCGTTGTTACTAAGACAGTGCATTCTGCTCCACATTAAACACACTTAGTTAATGCAACGGATCAATTCAGTCATGACAGTGGACAGAAGGCAGATGAAGACACTGATGTATGGCCCACAAGTCTCAGGTTCAAGGCATGGGTGTGTCATGCTGCCCAGGACCCTTGAGGGAAGCGTTTTACCACAATCTGCTTACATAAACGTGCCAAGCTTAACAAACAGGCAAAATTGTCCACCAAGAAAGTAGTGCTAGATGAAAGCAAAGTTAGGACTGACAACAAAGGGTAATGCATTTTAAAAAGTGTCTGTCTAATTCAGGGGTATTTTTGTGCCATAAATGCTGTGGCAGTCTGGTGAAAACCTATGGGCCATTGGTCAGAATAATGTTTTTAAATGCATAAAATAAAATATGCACGTTATAAAAGAAACCAAGTATTTTGAAGCATGGACATTTATTTTTTAAACAAGGTATAATGGACCCCCAGGTATCCAATCTAATTAGAAGAGAATGTTCCTGGTTCTGCATCAGTTTTTTATAGGCTACATATGAATGTTTCACCAATAAGGACATATTCAGTACAACACAATTGGAAAGGATTAGGTTTAAGTCTTCCTTCCATCAAAATGGACACTGACATTTCTGACAAATTTATCAAACATGTTAAATTATGCTGCATGTAATGTTCATAAGATGCTGTTTACTGGTAACACACTCAACAGACTGCTCTTGGAACAGTTTAGTCCAACCATCTCTGCTGGAGAATACGCAGGGCTGGAAGAAGGTTTTGGAGCCCTCCGTTAATTGAAACAAACCCAGCCGCTTGTTAGGCCCCCGCAGAGCCCTTAATGATGCCCCTCTGTGGAAATCAGGGAGCTGGCACTGACGGGCCAGAGTCCAGACCAGGGCACGAAGCTGAAGTCTTCCCAACACCATGCCAGGCTCAGCAGTGTCAAAGGAAGCGTTGTCCAAGGTAATACACCGTTCAACAGAAAGCAGCAAATCAGCTCAAAACATCAGCTTTACAATTAACTCAAAACATATACATACTGTATTATTGCTGAAAGAGAATTTAAAGTATATCAAAACCATTTTCAAGTTTTTATACCTTGTTCAAGTAAGAAATACTAATTTTACACAAGAGAGGAATTTAGCCATTGGGAGCATCTGAGTATCCCAGCGGTCCATGTTCTTTCTGTGATGAACAAAGAAAACTTGCTGAATCACCATGCATTTACCCAGAAGTTTTAACTGCACCTGTTTGCTCTGCTGCAAATACCCTTTTCATCATCACATGAGAATGTCATTACAATGTTCAAATTCTGGCATGAAATTATACATTAAATGTGAAGGAGAATGCTGAAATCTGATCTGCCTAAAATCTGCAATTACAATAGTTGTGTAACAATTTTAACCTAGCATGGTTTCTGGGCAGGGTACCGTAAATAGGTGACACTTACCTGGAAGGCAAGTTTGTACATAACCTTTCCTCTGATAATAAGACGAGCTCTCTAAAGAACACCACTTTTCACACTTTAACAAATGATTTAGGATTCAAACACAAAAGCCAAAAATTTACTGTATATTATTTTTAAAAAAAAGTTGTATATACAACATACCTGCTACTTTCCTGCCTTATTTATTTTATAAATTCAACTGGATGTTGACCAGAGCTGAGAAAAACTAGTGTTTGACAGTTTAACAGTGTGTCTACTGTCCTTCATAGACCGAATGTATGTAGGAGTGTGTGGGACATGTGTGTAGATGAAACCTATGAAGAGTCCAGCACTGGTCTGCACGTTCTGTACCTGTGTGTTACATTTCCACCTGGGCTTGTGCACACTTACAAACCTAAACATTCTGAATGACGCTGTCCACAAAACCAAACTGCAGTCTTTTCAGCCAACAAGATGCTGCCAAACTAAAGCAATGATTAAAACACATCAGGGAGATTAGCCCAACACAGACTCTAGACGGGCCTTGCCAGGGACCTTAAACAAGCTACACCCAGAATCCTTTTTAAGGAGCACCAAAACCCTTTCCCTGTTCGTCAACTGCCCCATCAGATCAGAAGCTCAACATGACCGTGTCCCCACAGAGGTTCTATAAATCCTCAGAATTCAGGCTCAATGTCTAGGGATATGGTGACTGACAAAAGGTTTATATACCCCTATATAATAATACCCATAGTATTATTATAACCATTTATAAAGCCAGTTTATCTGAGTGGTTTTGTCTACACAGCAACACACTACACACCATCTACATGGTCTCCATGTAGCAGAGAAGCGTGAGAAAACTGAGTCAAGCTGGTTCTTCAGAGCTTGTCTTGTCTCCTAACACAATGACTAATTGGATTGCAATGAGCTTCTTCTCGTGCTCCTGACAGTTTTGGTCTTGAGCCGTTACCAGAGGGATTGGTTCTACTTTTAATTAGGACACTGCTGGGCGTGGTCCTCTTATTTCAGGCATATTTCATTAATTGCTATAGAAGCTGGCTTAAGACTAATGTGGCTGTTTGTGTAAATTCGTCAACTTGAAAGTCTGCTACTATAGTATACAATCCTTTCTCTTGTCATAAACAGAAAGCAAGTTCTGAAAATAAATTATTTTTTGTTTACCTTAGACAGCACTATGTGCATAGGGAGTGATATGAAACTGCATCCAATTCCTGTCCACAGTGTCGACAGACTGTGTTTCAGCTGGCAGCACTGAAAATGAGGTGCAGAAACTCAAGGTGGGCAGGATTATTACCCGCTGTCAGTCACTGCCTCGGCTAACGCTATGGCTACCAAAAATGTAACAAATTACCCAAAACCATACACAATCACGTTACAGTGAGCAATAACACACTCAGTTTCCCTACATCACCAGTCCCTTTCGAAGACAATATGGAAGATCTTATAATAAAAAAGGTGAAATAGATTGTTTACAAAATATTTTACTGTTTATCTTTTAGAAAACTTTGATGTTACATATACTGAAACCAAACTGTTTTTGTATATAATATATTACAAAGGTTGTCCTTGTATGTTATTTAACAGGTGCAGAAGAGGAGAAAGCCACAGATGTTTACTGTTATACCACTAATGAGAGCCACTGTTATTGGGCAAAATAATGCTTCTTTCATTTATTCTCTGTCAAACTACTGCAGTGGACCTAATGAGAAATTCACTAGCTGTCCTTTTTAAGATGTTGATTGGTTGTTGGAAGATTAGGGAAAGGTGGAAAATGCAGGCTATGTGATGTAGATAGTCCCCCTGAAGTACTTTGTAGCTTCTTACCACCTGTGGTATTTCTGTTTTGGGCATTGTAATAAACGGATCTTAATAAACAAATTATAAATAGTTACTTAATTTGAGATATACTTGGCCTGTTTTATTTTCTGACACATGCTTCTAAGTAATGCAGCAGAATGCCAGAACAAGCCTCCCTGAAAATATTGCTAGAGAAGGCAATGGCAACACATATTTACCAGAGCAGAAAAATACCCCCAACATCAAACTTTAGTTCTGTGTAACCACTGAGGCTACTGTGTAATTTGCAATGTGGCTTACCCACAATGCTTCACTGTGTCACTACTTGGAAGTGTTTTATAGGCTTAATAACCAAGGGACACAGCATTACAGGTTAGCTGTACACTGTGTGCACTCCATTGTCCAGAGGCCGCACAAAATCAGCCTTAACTTACCATGTTTTAGGGAGATCTCTAAAACCTGTTGTACAACTCTGAAATTTGACCCCTCTGCCAAGACACCATCGTCTGGCCACTTACTAGACTTTGGCACTACCATTTTTAAAATAGCTTATTATATCAATGACAAATATTAGTGGATGAGAAGTGTAATAATCACAGGAAACATCACTGATTCCTTTGGGGTAAAAAAATGCTAAAATACAAGGTTCAAATGAACTTGCAGACTCATTAAATTCTAGCACAAACGTTGTACAGGAAATCCCTTTGTGTAAAAATATATGTGTGTGCATGTGTGTTATGTACACGCATTACATAACACATTACATAATGGTGAAACTTACCCTTCCCTGCAGTGGTGCATTCCGCCCACTCCAAAAAAGGTCTTCGCAATGCTTATCACTAGATATATCTGAGTCACACTGATCCCATCGGCTGGCCACTCATGTCCGGCGTGCATCACCATTCACCGTTCTGAGCCAAGCGCATGGCATAGACGGGCACAGGACTGGAATCAAATGAACACTTCCGCAGTCTCAGAATATGTTCAACAGATTCGCAGGGCAACTCAGGAACTCCATCACCTCAGCTCAAGGATCTCTGTTTGCTTTCAACATTTGTGGGAACCAGATCAGGCCCCAACTCTCTTAACATGAAAAACTTTGAAAATCGCAAAATATATTTGTAGAGACAATTTGGTAGTCCTACAATATTGTCCCTACCCTCCATACTTAGATCTGTGCCCTCACCTCACCACAATTTGGGTTCAATGACAGTAATTTATGTTGTAAGCAGCAGGAAACGCCCATATTACAGCGCCTTTTCGAGTACCTTCATACAGCCTACATCACATTCATCTCTTATTAATTTTATGTCAAAGTATATGTGTATAATTGCAGTATTCATAATATGTAGTTCCATAGCAATACTTTCCCATGATGATATTCATCAAATAAACATGGATATTAGAGCAACCCTTCCTATTTTTTTTACCATTAGGCAAAACCCAAGAACACCCTGCTTTCTTGCCTTGCCTGTGCATTTTGTGTGTCCTTGAGACCCTGTGCCACAATGTCCCATCTTTCGGTACCCCTCAGTGTGTCCTGTGCTCCTCCCATCTCCCCCTGTCCTTGAGTCTAGTTTATTGTGCTTCATACATCTGTGTGTGTGTGTGTGTGTGTGTGTGTACTGTTGTCATCTCCTCATTCTTTGTGCCCCTGTTGCTGTCCTGTGTTTCTGTGCTGTGTCTCTTTTTTCAGCCTAATTCTCTCTGTCCCCTGTGTCTACATGTACTGCATTCCTCTGTGCTGTCTCTTTCTGTCCATGAGCATTATTCTCTGTGTCCCTTGTGTCTAAATGTCCTGAATTCCTCTGAGCCATCTCCCTCAGTCTATAATCTTATTTCTCTATGTTACCTGTATCTACTTGTCCTTCATTTCTCTGTGCTGTCTCTCTCAGTCCGTGAGCATTATTCTCTGTGAGCCCTGTGTCTAGATGTCCCAAATTCCTCTGTGCTGTCTCTGGTCTGTGTGTGTTATATCCTTTGTGTGTACATGTATGCACCACATTCAGCAGTTCCTTGTGTGTGTGTTAATACTCTTATCCCCAGTCTCGCAGAGCTGAACTTCACAAGACTTCCTGGTCCTCTTTGGCTGCTGCCCCATTCAATGACTGGGGAACAGACCGTCAGCACCTTTCCCAGGGTGCGCTAAGTGGGCTCTACCGAGATGGGAACATCTCAACCTGACCTGCCATCACTAAAGCAGCTCTGGACGAAACCCAGGTCCAAGTCCCAGGTATCTGTGATCACCCTGTTCAGTGTTAGCTGTATACACTGGTAAAGTTCCACATCAGTTTTTTATACATGAGCTCCATGGACAATTCTGTCATATGCATCAATACATTTTGGATTATATAAAGAGTTAATTAAGAATGAAAGCAGGTGCCAGTGTGTAATGTTTATGCATTCTTATTTAAAGATGACAGCAATACGTGTTTTATGTCTTGTCAGGTCAGTATACAATTGATTATGTTAAGCCTCTGTCGATAGAAATGAAACTATATGCACCGAGAGAAATTCTACTTCCCTAAAATATATGAAATGAATTCAAGAAATTAAAAGCATAAATACATTAAAACATCTGTTTGGAAATAATGATGTATATGTGTGTGTGTGTGTGTGTGTGTGTGTGTGTGTGTGTGTGTGTGTGTGTGTGTAAATGTGATGTGGATCAAAGGACTCTTGCCTTGTAAATGTGAATTGCATTTTCATTTCCCACAGCCTGAGAGGTGGATATGATTCCTTACTTTACAAACCTGTCAAACACAGGTGCCCTTGGCGACCTTAACTGCGCGCTCTGATGGAGCAGATCTCACAGTTGTGAGGTGAGCTCTGCCGCTCCTGAAACTGGTGAGCACATGCACCATGGCCGTGCTGCTCTGTATTGATCGTTTCCTCTGTTGTGTGATGGGGACAGATAGCAACCGTTTCCAAAAATAAAGCATTCCGCCCAGCACGGCTTATGTCATATTCAAATGAAATAAATGAGCAGCTAACTTGACTCTCCACTCACAATGCTTACATTGTTCCATTATGATGTGTGCTCATTCAATATACATATTTTACACTCTGTCAAAGTACCCTCAAAAACTTCTAAAATGAACTAATGATGAAAAACATAAGCAAAGCCTTACAGTGTAACTTCTTAAAGTGAGATAATAGGAGAGAATATGACAGTTCACCATCCCTACATGAGAGACTAAACAGGAGACTGTCCAGCATGTCCACCTATCAGGCACCTTGCTCACTTCTAGGGAGACACAGAACTGTGTACAGGTATGATATGGGACACAGGTGAGACAATAAATCCTGCAGGTTGTTGTATGGACCAAATTATCAGACAAGCGATTTACAGGCCATATTCTGGACAGATGCCTCCAGGTTGTATGGCTGAATACGTCTGTATACATGTTTTGGGGGGGGGGGGGGGCTAGAGTGGGTGGCGCCATCAGTTCAACAGAGTTTAATGATTGCAATACTCTTACCGCAGGACACAGGCTAAGGGCAGTAATTACAGTAGGATAAAACAGTGACTGAGTTACAACACAACGAACCGGCCACAGAAATGCGGTGCAATGCGACAAGCTCGAATATATGAATGGGATGCCATGTAACCAGGCAGAAGAGCCCAAATACCACTAATCTGACATTTCAGTCTATGAAGTCTTGTGTAATGCCCGTTACACTCTACATGCAGAAGTTCTGTAGAGTACAAATGCATCTCTTCAAAACCTGGTGGACATATGATGAGGGCACCGCAGACGACACCTCTGCTCCCAAGTCACTTTGCTCATCTTAGGTCTTGGTGTAAAACTCCAACACAATGCCATATACGCCGGGATGTCTTCTTTAGTGCTTCATCATACTGCTGAGCCCATCCAGGTTTTCGTAGATGAGTCTAAGCCCAGCGGCCAAGAGACCACAAAACACCTGATCCTAGTCCGATCAACACAAGAGCTCAATCCTGCATCTCAGCGCACACACTGACATGTGTACACATGCAGGACCTTACAGCACACAGGGGAAAATGGGGAAGTCTACACAGATCATACTGTAGTGACCCCCAAAGGTGGTAGTGGGTGGGCTGTGGGAATGGTGATGTCACATCCAGGGTGGACACAGGAGTTTAATCAGTGAGGGACTCGGGTGTTCAGCTCAGCAGCTAGTGCTTGTTTGGTGTACTGTGGGGGTGGTGTACTGTGGGGGTGGTGTATTGTGAAACCCCATCCTCCCCCCGTTCCATCTTTCCATCAAAATATACCGATGTCATATTTGCATGTATGAAATGTACCAATGAACAGGACAAACATCGAAGTTGGATTAACAGCCAAAATCATACCCCCCCACCGCCACCGCAAAAAAAGAATGCTGAGTGTGGATTCCATCAAGTACAAAAATAAGACCACTTCATTCAACTTCTTAGCTATTCTAGGTTTAACTTTGACCATGGGCTATGCTTAAATTAGAAAAGCAGGTCTAGCTGCAATAAAAATTCACTCTGCTGATTGATTTACACCTCAACATCTGAACAAAAAAATGCACAATGGCTAAATTTGTACCACAAAGCTCAGAATGGTGCAAGAAACTAGGCTTCACTGGGAGGTTAAAGATGAACAACAGAGTGCGGAGGACTGATGGGTTTATTTTGCATTAACAGCTTTCACATTCATTTTTAATTCACTGACCATCTCCTTTAAGTACTGCCTACCCCATCAGGGCCACAGTGATATGTGAAATTAGTAATGAGTTCAAGTCCCGAAAGTATGACTTGGACAGGACTCCAGCAATTCCAATATATCATAAAATACAAACAGGCACACACACACACACACACACACACAGTGGCACATTTATTATACCTGGAAGTAAATACTTAAACATAAAGATAATGTACACATGAACTTGGTAAATACACATAATGAAGGCTGGAAGGCAGCCTGACATTATGAGCCACTGTGCTGCTCTAGTCTAACTGCCAAAACATAGAAATCTACTCAGTTAAATACAGAACTGTAAACACACAATCTAACTAATATAAATATAGAACTTTTAAACTGCACAAATCCAGTGTAAATATAGATCTATAAAAACAAAAATTGTAAAAATTGTAGGTTATTTTTGATAAATGTTCACTAAGAAAATAAGTAATCTAACCAATTATATATATAATAAATACTAGGAAGATAAAGATGGAATCTACAACCGTTAGAGAACGGCCCCTTCTAACGGGTGCAAGGTCCCGCTAGTTACGAAGCCCGTTACTGTTAGTAATCCCACAGTAAACGAGGGGAGCGCGACACCTGCTACAAGCTACAGACATACGCTAAAACGTTAGTTGAAGAGCTAATTTACACGGAACAGCTTTTACGATGCATTGGGTGCTTCTAACAGGTTTTGACGCAGCAAACAAAAGCACATGTCGTGCATCCATTATTAATCCTCCTGAACGCCTGGCAGTGTACTTAAAATGTGGCAGCAAGCAGGACATATCAAAGCGCATTATCGTTATCGGCGACACCTGCGCCGCGCCAATTCCCCCTCGCCCCCATGCACCTACTACGGCGGCTGCGGTCAGCCTTACGAGCAGGAGCGATAATGAAGATTAATCGCACATATTAGCCGCTTGCCCCGTTCCACACGGTCTGAAAACCCGAGACCGCAGATAAAGGATCCTGTAAGTATATGGGAGCACACGCTCATCATGATGGAACACCCTAAGGGAGGGACAGGAACCTGTATCACCTCCACACCAAAAGTGGGTTGAGGTACGTGGTGAAGTTGTCAATAGGTCTGCTGAGTGTGCAGTTGATAAGCGTGAATTACACAACATGTCAGAGTTTAAATGGTGCCTGAGTTTGAGTTTGCTTTCTTCCACCCTGACCATGCATATGAACACATGCATTGCACGGTGTGTGTAAGCGGCGGGAATGGCGTGTAATGACACCATGCCCTGCTAAAAGGGTCGCCTTCTATCAGGCCATCATGTTGACAAGGTGGGCAGTTATGGAAACAACGACAGCGACCAGAAGAAGCGCATTGACGTGCTCTAACATCTAGACACTGTTAATTATACATAACGGTTATTCAATTACATTTTATTTCATAGCGCAAGATTACCTCGTAAGTGCATGATCGGAAATTACACTTTTTCTAATTTCACACTGTTAGTTCCCCTTCACTAAGTTGGCTGAAAAACAACTGGACATGTGCTGTAATCATCCTTGCATCATGAATGTGCTTGGAGCCATCAGCTTTTAGGTTTGAAAACTGAAAGATTAATCACAGTTAAATCTGAAACAATCTTCACATACACAACTATGTAAAAGAACATTTACTGAATCAGTTAATAATGTTTTGTAATATTATTGCAATATTATTGTGATCTTTGGTCTAGCACTGTATAATTAATTCTCAGAATCAGTAATATAGCACAATTCTATCAATTGCCTTGTTCCTTTTAAAATGCATTGACCAATTGTACAGATTAGTACCTGCACCTGTTGTGTGTCGGTTAACAGATGTAAATGGGTGTGGGGAAAATTTCACGAGGGCTTGTGTTGATTTCTCACATTCTTTTTGGCCTTTGTGTTGATCCTGGACTTTAAATAAGACAGGCATCTCAAAAATGAAACCAGAAAATTCATCAGTTTTTAAAGCAGAGTAATGGTTATCTTTTACATGGAGGCATTCAGCCTTAATTGCTGTAACTATGCTGAAACAAACAGATCAACACTCAAAACAACTCTAAACAAGTTATGACAAAGCTATGCAAAGTTTGGAGCAGTAACAAAAAATGTAAACTATATGAAAAGTTTTAAATCCTCCTGAGAAGTGTACTCATAGAATGCTTTTGTAGCCTACCAAACAAAGGAGTGTTCCTCTTCCACTTTTGAACCAGATAGAAAATTGCTATGTCTCTGCAGGAGCATCTGATATGGAACACAGCATACCTTACAGAGACCTCATTGGTTGTCCTTTGTAACTGTAGCCTAGAAGTGCCCTGTTAGACTGACCTCTGCAGCAGGAATACTTCAATCAGGAAGAGTGTTAATTCTCTTGTTGTTGACTCCAGTACTAAATATGTATTCCTCAGCCTTAAAGGACACTACTGATATATGCTAGCATTTCTAGTTCCTTTTAACAACAACAGCACCAACAAGCTGGGTGCAGCCAGTGGGATGTGGGCGTTTCAGGCAGAAGCAGAGTGGGTGGGTGAGCAGGTTGGATGTGCAAACGTCCCTGGGGGTTTGTGTGACAATATGCAAGGATCGGTTGATCAGAGGGACGTGGGGAGGGTGCTGGAAGTGGCTGGCAGAGAGACTCTTTGCCTCTAAAGGTCAGGGTGGTAGGGTGTACTGGCACACTCCATAAAACGTGTACAGACATGCATATACGCTCACGTGTAAACAGGAGACTGAGGTTACAGCTACAGATTAGATCAGTGTTGGCCTTCCCTCTGCAATGATGCAGCACATCATAAGGATGGTAGAGTGGCACTAACCAGACATTACCAACAAATTATCTTCTATAGTATTAAGTCAACTGCTAATTCTGATTGACAGAACTAATTAAATGTAACACAGAAAGCACAGAATACAATAGTGTGCAAATCAAAACTATAATATGATGGAACAGTTGGAGGTGAATCTTGTCTAATTCTGTGAAAACAATAACGTTAAATTTCTCACATTCCTAGTACTTGTTGAAAATTCTCTCATTTAGCTCTGATCCCTCTGTAATTTCAGAAAGCATCAACATTTAATCCCCTTTCAGCCTATATCAATCACTCAGTAAATAAAACCAATTTCTTATTCAATCAGTCATTATAAGGCATTATAACTGTTGTTTTACTTGAGGTAGTTTATATGCTTGCAGATGTTAGACGCGGACCTGACATAACCACCTGGGAAACAAAAGAGGAGGGGGTGGAGACGGGGGTGTGGGACAGAAATAGGTAAAGCAGTTCCTAAGGACTCCCATTTGAGGACTAATTTTAGAAACTGAGAACCAACCTCAGAGCATGAGAGCCAATGGTGTTAAGAGGAATTCCATTGTTACACCTTTCAACATGGAGCTGTATATAAGACACTGTGGTTTAAGGTGTCTGCCAGCCAAGCAGTGAGGATAGTGTAATAATGACTCTGCCTCTATGATGGGATGTGTCAGGCCCTGAAGATTAGACAGGTGCCTACCATCCCTTTCTCATTAGTGCCCTGGTTGCCAGCACATACGCATGCATGTACATACAAATGATCCAGTGCTAGTGCATTCTCATCACTGGTGAAAAGGAAAATAACTCTTGCATTTAGCACCTTTTTCTGAACTCAGAAAGTCATCAAAGTTATCATTCAAGTGGGCCTGACCTTGAGCCGAACCACACTGCAAAGGGTCGTGCTACTTAGATGGTTAAGCATGACCACAACAAAAATGCAATGCTGCTCATTACCCACAAAAAATATGGCATAATTGCTCAGAAAGGAATTACTCTGCAGTGGAACCACTCAAGGAAGTGCTGGTTATGGCTGTCTAGTGCTAAACTAGCTTTCCTGATCAATACACAGCTGGTGACCCTGAAAAACACTGGAGAGCAGAGCCCACAGGGAAGCCACGTCAATTTAAACTTCTACGTTCAATGGAATCATAAAAGCAGAAAAAATGGCTTACATTTAAAGACCACGTCTGCACCTGCTTAGTCATATAAACTTTGAGATTTAGCAAGTTTATGTAGATGTAATTTTAGATTTTCAGAGCATAACCGCTAAACACTCGCTTTGCATATTAATCCACTGACACTATACAACAGGCCTGCCACAAGCAAGACCACATACATCTGAAGTAGAGCTGTAAAATAAAAACCATCTTACTGTCCGCTCTGACCCATTTCTGTAGTGCTCAATTAAAAACTGTATTGCATCTCAGAATTTAAAGCATATTTATGGAACTGTTCAGTCCAAAAAGAAACACGTGAATAATATACAGGGAAGAATAGCTCCAAACCCCTGATTTTGTAGTATAGCCGTCTTTTGGTGGTAAATGATAAATCGTGTGTGTGTGTGTGTGTGTGTGGTTTTAACAGGGGATGCTCCAGTGCAGTTACACACATTCTAACATTAATCAACATACAGTGAGTGCTTAACTTATATAAACTAAGCAATATCACTTTTAATTAAATGGATAATTTTTTATCCTACAGTATGAAATGTATGTCCACATGTGAAGGTACCGCCTATTTTAGTAGATGGATTGTGAGCCTTTCAATATTCAGAGGCAACTGTATGTGCCATCAGTTTGCTCAGTTGTCTCAAAAAACTGTCTCCAATTATGAGTTCTCATGTCTATCGGAAAGCATCGGAGCCACTTGTGCCAATTATACAACATGTTGCACGATGATGCCCATATAAAACCTACATAACCGATGTAACTTAATTTAGACAAATTTAAAAATGAAACGGTATGCTGACATTTCACATACAAACGGAATACCCAGTGACCTAAATCTGAGATGCTCACACAATAATTTCACCTGACATGTTTAAGGCATATGTTAACCAAAGGGTAGCAGCACAAGCAAAAACAGCACCTGAATGATCCTTCTGTGAAAAAGTAAAGATCTGGGTTTTCAATCATGCTCTGATTTCTATAAATGGCTGTCATCCCAATGACAGCACTGTGACCAGGCTCTTGACTTAAAAACTTTAGTAGTAATGCCATGACTATGGACATCTTGTCAGGATTAAAACATAAATCACTAAACAAAAACTTCAACATTTCCCCTCAATACAGAGATGTTATTAACAATATGCTACACAGAAATAAGTGTGGCAATGATATACTGCTTGGAGTCTTGCAGTAATGACTGCTAGATTGTACCAGTTTTACCCAGAATTGTAAGTTTTAACATCTGAACCACAGTCTGACTTTTTTTTGCAAATTATTGGATTTTTTTATATATTCCTGTGTGGTATCATACATTTGAATGAAATATAAGATGTGGAACACTAGGAAGTTTTTGGTTGCAGCATTGCAATGTTGATGCAGTTTGGAGCATATGGTTATGGTATAATTTAATACAGTAAAGATGGCCTTATACTTGACAGTGAAAACAACCATACTATTTAAATCCCTGGGGAGATTTAATATTTTCTGCTAACACAGTATGGTATTAAAACAAATCCAAATTCATGTTTGTCATCCTTGTAAAAAGACAATCTGATTAAGCGCTATTAAATCTGAAAAGTATAACAGTCCAAATGTAAGCCAACGTCAAGGTTACAATAGCATTAGTGATTGTGTGATGATATCATCCTTCAAGGCTGTATTTGGCTACCTTTCATGCACAGGTATGCATCACATTAAGAAAAATCTGTCTAGATGTGTGTTGTAGCTATGCTACTCTGAGCCCTCAAAATGAGTCATTAGGATCTATGTAAATGAACAGCCTATTTGCTTTAATCAGATGGAATTAAATCAGAAACATTACACAAGTGAAAAAAGTCCAGTACTGTATGGACCAGTGATTAAAGGAGGAGAGGGCTGCATCTGGACCCAAAGGAGAAGGCTTCTATTATTCATTCAAACAAGGCAGTTAAGTTGAACCATCTCAAGAATTATACATCTGTGTATATGGGCAGTATATAAGCTACGCAAGCTGCTGTGGGAAAAAGCTGTCTGCTAAGCAAATCAATAATAATGGCAATGTTATTGGCTTTCGCACGCTTAGCCCCCCCCGTTGCTATGCCACTACTACACCCACCTTTACAGATGAAGCTGTGCACCACTCACATCAGATTCACGCCTGAGGATTGAAAATCAGTTTAGCACCACGTAAGAGCGGACTAGTAAAATGCATGTGCAGAATGAGGGAGGCATTGCATTACGCTGTAAGTAATAGTACAGCACGGCTTGACATTCCGCTCGTCTAGTTAAAGCACTTTGATTCAGCAAGTCTGCCAGCCATACTGTGCTGGAGATCTCAGCAGTGAGCAGAATCCAGAATGTACAATACAGTGTTTCAAACTCTCTGTGTGACCAAGGTGCCATTAATACACAGGGGGAGCATTAGTTAATCAATTTGTGTGGATTGTGCAAGTGTGGTCAGGTAAGAACTCAAAACGCAACACTAACCAGGGGGCACAAGCTTGATTCAGATGAAGTGCTTGAGTAATCTGGACAGTCAAGGTGAACAGTCAATAATCTTCTGTGCTTTGAGGGAGTTAGGCCGAACTGAGAAAAGCTGGCCACAATCAACCCTGTACTGTAAGTGGTCAACCTTGTGCTTTGTTGCTGTGTTGTAGCAATGCAGCAAGACAGTATCGGTCTTGGGCTGGCTGCATATCAAAACCCCAGGAGGACAATCACCTGAGGATGGTGAGCGAGTCTTATCACTACAGGAAAACACCCTGTCCTTAAAAAGTAGAAGCCCATAACAGATAGGTGCATCACTTCTTACATGTCTTACAATAAGACTTAGTATATTGGAATAGGAGAGAGAGGAAGATGACTGACCATCTCTCTCAGGTCACAAGCATTCTGCTTACTGTAAAGCACTTCTCACCTGTGACATTATGCAGGACATTAAATTCCATTTTTCATGAATGAATGAATGTATGTTCTGACGCAAGTGCCACATGACACCTGTAGGAAATTTCTCCACTGTTAAGCATAAATTTGCCTTATGACTCAAACATATTGGGGTTAATATAAAATGAGCAAAAATCGCAATGGCGAAAAACAAGACAGCACATTCAGCAGAAGAGTCGTATCATTTTGAACTGACTTAGAGCCTTTGAAGCTGTTTTATATTGGCATAAATAATCATAATTTCATTAATTCTGAACAACATTAATAACATTGTATGAGTTTCAGCTATATTAACAACTTGGTCTGGTAGAGTGGTCATCACTGACTTCACCTCTGCCATTTAGCAGTCTACACATCCTATTTTTCAGTCTGCAGTCATACCATTAATAATGTTCAGTGTCAGAATTCCCCAAAACAGAATGATTCCAGATGGTCTGCTTGATGCAAAAACTTGACTGTAGTTATCTGTGTGATCATTCACAAAAAAAGTACAATTTCTTAAAAATAAAAAATTTCAGCAGTCTTTTGCTCTGATTTTTGTCAGCACCTTCAGTCTTGCATTCGGGCCTGCATTCAAAGCACGGTTTCAACCGTTACTAAAAATCAACGGTCATGCAGAGTAATGCACATTTCTTATCAGCAAGATTGGTCTAAATATGTATCACAAAGTACCCATGATTATGGGTACTACGATTTTGAGTGCCAGCCACAGTAGAAAATGTTACCAGTGCACGTTAGTAATGATAATCCTTAATATGACAAAAGAAGACCGCATCTGGCTTACCTTCCAAACAACAAGTTCTCCACAATCCAGAGTGGGTCATGACCTCCTCGTTCTTCTTGCTGGTCTCATTCTCGCTCACGCTCTTGATCTTACACACGCCGCGAGAATAGAGCCAGTAGTCCGTGCCCACTGCGATGGTCATGAGACTGAAGGCTGCAAACGCGCCTACAGTGGTCAATAACATCTGAACTCCTCGGTCAAACAGACCCATGTTTCCGCATTCCATGAAAGGGGGACCCCCTTTCCTCTTGACGTATAGGAAATAAATATTTGTAATTTTACGGGACCAAACAAAGCGAAAAAGATTAGATATCTTTGATTGAAGAGGGGGGGATGGGGGATGATGCCGTAGGAACCGTATGGTTGTTTTGGTTGGTAACAGACACGAAGAGAAATTTTAAAAAAAGGTTATTTATGTAGCGTAAAATTAAAGCTGCAGAGGACTGATGTCGCTCGCTGGTTAATCAAATTTAAGCTTTACTTCAAATATTTGTTTCAAGTATTGACAGTATAGGACCTGTAAAACTACACACTTAGCAAGCGCTATCTTATTCTACAATTACGCTTACAGCCACTAATTTCACGACTGTAAATAAATTAAATGTTTAACCCTATATAATCGTCAAAGAAAAATGCTAATAAACCGGCAAAGCGGGAAAAAAAACGCTCTAAGGATTAATGATTGCTGGTTTGTGATGGGCAGATTGGTTGAAATAAAGCATCAGTTTGACTGTTCCGTCTTTAAACGCACGATTTAACACGTGTCTCGTTGCCGGTAACTTGTATGTTGACGTATGTGCGGATTGGCATGTGTGTGGACTGGTACAGCACCGAGAACAGTGTTGACTTAAATGGTCGGCTCGGGGGTGGGGGTGTGAGGTTAGAGTGATGGCAGGCTCGCACACACTACAGTTTTACCAAGCGCCTCAATGGACAATTTTATGGGGGAAAAACAATACTGAAGAATTAACAAGGCTATGTTGTTGCTTTTCGTTCTTTTATGCGCTCAAATCCTCGTTAGCTTTATATCCCTAACCTAAGTTATGTTTCTCATGCATTTCGATAATTCTACGAATCGGTGTATTTACATATATCTTCCTATTTAATTCTTCCTATTTAATTAAGGAATAAACCATGGATTTAAACAGGAATGGGTATTCGGGGAAGAGGTAAAGCTATAAAACAATAAATATAAACACTAATAATTGCCCTGGATCAACAAAAATTTTTAAATAAACAGTCAAGTGGCTAACATAAATCTGACATATGAAATCACTGAAGAAACTGGCCACTCAAGCCGTGTAAAGAAACGAGTAAATAAACGGATAAAAATTAGTGGAAATAAAATAATAACCGCTAGTTTTCCTTTTTTCTAAAATTTTGATCTCCAGTTTCCATATGTAGCCCCTAGCTCGCAGAAGGTTTCCGCCGAAAATGGGGATTTGCTGTCAAAAGAGGTACCGACGATGATCCGAGTGGAGCGGGGAGCATCCAGTAAGGCAAGCCGAGCATTACTCGACGTGGAGCCGTCTGGGAGACGAGGACGAGCCGGGAGTACCGCCGGAGCTGTTCCACGCCTGTCGTGCTGCTGATGCTGAGGCTCGAGTATCCAAATCCGCGGCGTTTAAATCACACCCAGAACCGGAACCAGAACAGACCCGCTTGCATAGCCCTTGCGCCATGTAAGATAAAAGTATGATAAATGAATTACAAACAAAATCGACGGGGAAAATTTTCAAAGAAAATGGAGATACAGCAATCCTTCTATACCTCCTTTTTCTTGACTGTTCAGACAGAAGAGGAGAAGTAGGGAGGGGGTAGATGGTGGGAGGCTGAGGAAGAAAAAATTACACAATCATAAGAAAAGATCCGCGCCAAAGCGATACCACACAGCCCGAAAGCGGCAGAGGGGGCGTAGATTGAAGCCAGTCTATTCGGGTTATCAGTGTCAGCGCCGCACGTTTGATTTCCCCCCTCTCTCGGACAATAGTTTGCTGCTGTTTAATTTCTTCCCTGTTTTTTCCCCACACGAACCGTGCGCAGTTCTTCGAATTGATCCCAGCGTTGAGCGCTTGTTGCTGGAAATACATTAAAGGTTTTAATTCTGTTTCGAGAGGGCGGGGGACGCGGGTAAGGTGGGGAGGACCTTACCGGGGCTTGTGTATATGCACATAAAAAGAGAGGTTGGGGGTCAGTGAGTGCTGGCTTAACAGAGAGCGTTAGATCATTATTTGTATTTGTTTTATCCGTGGTGAAAAAGAGGTGACAATATAGCCTATGAGGAGATACACTTGTTAACATCCACTGGGATTTCCCTCACTATTACGATTTCATTGTAACTGTGTTGGGACATTATTTTATTTGTGTTTTAATCTTCATCTTGAAATGCTTGTATACCAAAAGTATTTTTACATTCATGTTCCTATGAAAATTATATTTTTACTGTATGAGAAAATATAAAAAGTATATTGTTAATAAATAGGACTAATGACAAAATGTAACTATATACAGCATAAAAACACTAAATATGTAATCTTTGCAACAGAATAGTAATAATGATGGCATTCTCACATCTTTATAAAGCAGTTGCTTTACAAGTTACACACTTCTGCAAAGGTATTGTCTCTCCAGAGACTACATCTTGGAGCATTGTACTCTTTAATCATCATACTACCTGCCATGTACACCTGGTCATCTGAGAGGCTGAGCAGTCTTTACTTTGAGTGACGCACAGTTATACTCATTGCAGGGCCTGTAAACTTTGTGTTTTGCTGCTGATTTGGGACAAAGACCAACACAAGGCAGATTAACTTAGCTTTGTCAGCGCCTTTCTCACTATGATCCAGGCTGAAAATGAGAGCATTCAAATGTGCTTCACCTCCAGTGCTACCCCTGCTATACTCTTCTCAGTTTCACCTAAGTGCCTTGTCTCCCCCTTGCTTTAATGCGATGCATTTACACTCATGTGTACTCTGAGAATTCTGTAGTGAACAGAAACTGTGGACGATTGCCTAGCAGCTCACAGGCCAAAAGCAGTTTTTGAAGGATTATGAAACAAGACTCATAAACACACAGGATATGTTTGTCCTGTGTGCACGTCTGCAAAATGTTCTTGCTTAAAAATCACAGGCCAGCAGAACGAACCACCAACATGCATTGCGTTAAGTGAAATTCTTCCCAATGTTGAGGTGCTAATGTATCAGATTATTTTGTGTCATTTTAACATTGCATTTACACTTGTAATATGTTTAATCGCATTACAGATTAGGGTTTTTCTTAAATGCGTATTCCATATGCTGGAAATAAACATGCAATCTTGCTGATCTCCTCCCGCGGTGCCCTCCCTCCCGCGGCGCAGAGGACACGTTTAACATTCAGGTCCGCATGTGCCCCAGACCAGTCAGCGCTGCGATAGTGCAGATACAACGCCTTCTCATGCAGATGGAGTCAGGAGAGGGACAGGACCAGAGAGCAGAGTTATGAATTTGGAAGTGACTGAAGAGGGCCCTCCGCTCCTAAGAAGTGGTCTCGTTGTACAGGTATTAGGTCTTCCCACAAGACCCACTCTGTTTTGTTTTCCGCTATACCAGCTGTCATCTGTCAATCCAGTGGCAAGAAAGAGTGCTCAATATTCATGTAAGAAATCAATTCAGCAACACTTTTTTAGATATGCCAAATATGATTATTTGCTTCATCCTAGTACATATACTCTTTGCTCTCTTAGTACTTGTAACCCTCTAAAACCGTGTGTGACACGTATAAGATAAACTTTGATTGCTCATAGTACAATGATGTTTGGCTCAGCACTGGCTTTGATATTACTTATATCCAATGTTATACTTGTGTAACATAAAAGTACATGAATTTGATTGGTATAAGATCTGCAAACTGTATTACGAGTGAAACTTTGAGTTCAAGTAGTCATAAGAGGTCCTAATAGCACTGTAACCAAAGCAATGAACTTTAGAGTTTCTAGTTCACCTCATGGGTTACCAGGGTTAAGTTAGTTTCTAGTTTTTTGGTTTTCTGTAGTTAATGACCTTGTAATGACCCTGGTGTGATGACCGTCTCCCTCTGCATAGTTGATTTTCATGACATGGTGTCATGACCATTTTCCTCTGCTGGTGTATTTGTCACAACAGTGATGTGTTGGCTGGGTCCTTTTGCAGGAGTTTTTGTCCTGACATAGGTATGATGACCACCTTCCTCTGCTGGCGTCTTTCTCATGACCATGACATGCTGACTAGGCCATTTTGCTGGGCTGGGTCATGACCTTGGTGTTATGACTGTTTCCATTTGTTGGGGTATTTATTGTGACATTTATGTGTCAGCCACCTGTGTAAACTCACGTTAACCCAGCATATGGATCTGAGTGAGGAACAGTAGTAAGAATGATTGGTGGGGGTGGAGGATGGGCGAAGGCATTAACTAGATTACAGCCATCCAGTGAAAGATTAGCTATACTGCTGCACAGTTTAGCCTATGATATTGCAGCTGGTCTGGTAGTAAATACCAATAGTACCCACACAAATTAAGAGATGTGTGGGATTCCAGGAGCCAGCATCTTTCCATTGCAGTGATAAATCTCAGAATGAGGACTAAAACTGATTTTTTTTAAACTGTTCTGCATGGTCTAGTTTGTGAACGCTGTATTTCTGCATTTCATTTGCCATGTGTTCTCCTTATTTGCCATTTCTAATTTCCCTGTCAAGCCACACTGGCTCTTTTCTGCCCTCTAGTTCAGAGTCGAGGTCCAGCCCAGCTACTGCAGCACAGAGAGACTCCAGCACTCTAGTCAGATGTGGCCTGAGCAGGGTGGGACTCTAAAGCTGCAACTCCACTGAACCACACCCTCTTTGGACCGGAATGCCCAACCCTTTGAAGTCCACTTCAGTTCCTTTATAGCTACGTAACTCAGTTGATTCACTGGAAAAATGGTGTTCTGTGTACTGCTGCCACATGGCTGGGAAGTCAGTGTTTTTGGTGTTGGTTCTGATTGGACCACAAAAGTGGAAGATCAGATTCATTTAGCGCTTCTCTATGCTGTGTCCCCTGGCAGGAGGCACTATGAGTAAACTCAACCTTATAGGAGGTCGACAGTCACAGGGATATTTACTTTACAGTAAGTACTGTAACTGGTGTGCAGTAGCGCTAAACACAAACACTAGAATGATGTGTGCTCATGCTCAGTTTGCCAGACTCCCTGTATCTACCACTTGACAGCCATCTTTCACTTCTACTGGTTTTGGTGAAGATGCACAAAAGAGATTAGTGTTGCAATGCAGGAATGCTTAAAAAATGGCAGCAGTATGCTTTCAACATGAGTAACATGCATAGAGGGATGTCTGTAACCATTGGCAGGACTTACAGAACACAATCAGGTGTAAACAGGCAAAATGAGGTGGTTAATGTGCCAGTACATATGCCCTCTGTGAAAGGTTGAGCTGGTGCTGCAGCAGGGGCTCAGTGCCTGTGCTGGCATTTCATTGGGTCTATCTGTGATGAATGCTGACAACAAACCAGGGCTAAACGAATAAAACGCCCCCTCACCTAATTAGCTCTACGTGCTAGAGAATATGTTATATTGAATCTATGTCCTTGCCCTTGTTACATGGAGGCCTTATATTCATCATCTCAAATCTTTAATTAGACAGTCTCTAGATGATGCTGAATTTCAGAAGTAATTCAGATGGATATCATTTGCATTGCGAAAACACATGGTCTCAGAGTTGGAACTACACTGTCACTTTTGTGCAAATCCTACTGTATGAGATACCTCTGATTTCCCTTTATTACCATCTGTATATCTCATTGCAGTCACTCTTTTTCTCCATCCTTCTGGTGCTCAATCTCTCTCTCCCACACAGTTGGGTAAAAACACATCTCTGATGCCCAGTTCCTCTGCAGCAGAGGTCAGGGATTTGCCCCAGCTGCATCTGCACTAGACGTCTACCTGTCCCGCCCCTTCACTGTGAACAAACTTTCTTTTGTCTTCCCTTACCTTGGGTGTCCTTACCTCTCTCTCTCACCTCAAGTCTCGCAAGCTCAAGGAGATGCCAAGGGCAAATCCTCTTCCCTACAAAAAATATGAAAAACCCCACTCCTGTCCTTTCTGCCTCACAGAACTGGGCCACAGCGGCTCCACCTGACAGAACACTTCTGACTGGTCCTGCACTCTCAGAAGCAGTAGCAACATAACACAGTGATCTTGATACAAGTTTCATGTAAGCTTTAGTATACAACAAGATGCATTTCATGTTGAAAACAGCTCAACTACACTTTAGTAAACATCTCGCAGGTGACGGGGTTGTGTCACCTTGAACCAAGGGTCACATAGATCAGAATGCCGAGTTAAATTGTGCTTAATGAGTTGCATTTCAGTTAGCATTTTATAACAGCGTTATTGCCTGACTACTTTGTACATGTGGAAAAAGGCGTATGTGCGCAGAAAGTGTTGGTTTCTGAGTTGAAAGTATTTAGTGAGTTCAAAGCAGTATAGCACTGTGATTTGCATGGATAATTTCTAAATTATCAGGGGTGTGGGCCCACATGTTCACGTCAACAAGCACCCTCTTTTTGGGAAATCTTGGCTCAATGTGTGTGTCAATGTGTCAACTGTCCATTTGCTCTGGACCAGGTGCCACACCACCACCTTCTCAGCACCACCAGGACTCACCAGGGCACCGATGACTTCTGCCTCATTGGTTTCTTAACCCTGGCTCAGTGAGAGCCATTTGAAAATTGGTGTGAATCAGCTAACTGGATAAAACACCCAGGAGAGGGGCTCTAGGGAGTTTAGGATGGAAGTAAATGGTACTCTTGAGTTAAAAAAAAAAAAAGAATAGCCGTTGAAAGTTCCCCAGCCAACTAACTGAGCCTGATTATTTGATATCCCCAGTCAAGATCCTTTTTCAAGATCTTTGCTGTGCTGGACCCCCTCCCTCCATGTCACTCAAACAGTAAGGCTGTCACTAGGAGTCCTGAAAGAAGGATCCAGGGTCAACAGCTAGTTTGATTACTTTGTTGTGGAATAGCACAAACATAACCTTCTTCTCATTCAAAGAAGCAGTCAAGTTGCTGTATTTCTCATGTTGATTTTGGGGCCCTTTGACCTCATTTACACTATTACACAGCAAGGGCAAGCATTAGGGGTCTATTTCCAGCACGGTCTAAAATCCAGCAATGTTAGAAAGCTTCGCCATTTGTCCTCAGAAGACAGAAGGTGTGATTCTTTTTGATGTAAAGATCTAAACTGATATACCACCGAGTTGCACAGGTTTGTTGTACTTTGGTCATGGCTAGCAAATAAGCATAAGTAGCATAAAATAAAATAAAAAATAAACGTTAAATGAATACTGTACAAGAACAATCTCAGAGGCAGATGATGATAATTGTTGCATTCTGTGTTTTTTGGACAGTTATCTCAACTTTCTGTCCCAGTTTTATTGAGTTGTATTGTCAAATCCACTGTAATGTTCATGGCACATTTTATGTGACCGTCACGCTGGCATGTCTGCTGGTACAAAGAAGGAAAACGTGACTACACGCTCCCAATTTCTTGAGGTCCAAGTCTTTGTCTGCATAACCCGCCTCTATTCTCATGACGAGGCTCCTGCCCCCACCCTCTGTTCTCTCAATCTGCTCCCAAGGACGGTTTAAAAATAAAAGTTCCCGTGTGGCCTATAGGGACGGCAGATATTCGCAGCATGGTCGAGCCCAGAGGATGACACAATTCTCTGACCGAAACGGAGCAAGGTGGCAGCCCAGATTATGGTGCTCGCTCTGCTTGCACTGTACTGCCCTCGGAGGCTTGGTTGCCAGGTGGCCTGGCCCCAGGGCAAATTGCACTTGGCTTTTTGAGAACTGAGCAAGGCACAGGAACACTGGCAAACCCTTAGCAACAACAAGACTTAGATCTTCTGGGTGATGAAAAAAGAGAGAGCAGCCCAAGTCAGTTTCTGCTGTCATCAGAGGCACTGCTATACCGCACTGCTGTGCTCTGGATTTGGTCATCACTGACACTAGTTTATTGTATATGCCATGCCCTTTGTTTAGTAGTCACTTTTGTTCAAACTGACATGTGTAAACCAAGCTGTAACCTTACAACTGCACTGGTCTATAGCAGGGTCTCAAACTATTGGCCCATGGGCCTGATCCAGCACACAAGTTGTTTGAATATGGTGCCTTTCATGTCAATGAAGATTGTCAGCCATCCAGGTGGAGTTGTCTGGAAGTTGAATAATGTCAACTGGACTTCTTTCTTCTTCATAGGAACGTTTCACTACTCCAGCCAGTCCCTTTCATGTTTATAATGTAGCATTAAGAATGGCCTGATATTTTGATTGTTTTTCTTTTTCTATACATTTTGACTGAAAAGTGTAGTGTTTTTCTGTGTGCTGTTTTAATCACCAAGCAGGAACTACACACACTAGGTAGAACCATTATTATGAACTCCAACAGTCAGCAACTTCAAACAGCAATTGATATGTTAACTTCCTCAAAGGAGAAGACCACTTGACCAGTGGTCCCCAGGAAACATAAGTTAGAGCACAATCATGGCTGAAGTTTGGGTTGTGTCTTTTACCTGCTATGACTGAGAATCACACAACAAAAGCTGCCATTATACTGTCAATGGAGGGAGGGCACAAATGGAAAGGGTATTTCATCTTTTCACCTGTACATAGCTTTATTAACGTTCACTGGTAAGTCCATTCTTCCTAGTCTTTTTTGGACCATGCCTAGGAGGATGGACTATCACCAGGGTCCCTAGCTGGCATGGACTGGTGAAAGAAAAAAAATTAACAAAAAAAAACTAGTCCTGACCACATCCCCATCAGATCAGACTATGGCAGGTAGTCCTCAGCACACACATCACCTTCTCCATGCAAGAGCTTCTTACCAGAGACAGAGCTACGCCGCTTGTTGGCGTTTGGTCTCTATAGGGGTTCTGCTATGGAGGACAGAACCGAGGGAGAGACAGCCTCCTGCATGGGCAATGGATAAAGTAACTGTGTCCTCATTAGGACTTCTGCGCCTTGCAGGTTCCCTTTGATGTTCCTGCATACATTGTAATTATTCTCCATGGGGTCTATATATGGAGCATCGCGATCTCCACGTTCTGCAGCGCCCATGTGCAGCATGCCGTTCCCTCACATATTTCTACACTCAGTTTTGGTGCCTTCTTTGCTGGGCATGACTACTGTGTGAGCACCCACCATAGATCCTGTATATTATACAAATATCAGGCAAAGGAATGGGCACTTTAATATGCTAACAGATAACCAAGCTAACAGTATAATGTTTCCACACACGGTTTGTTTCCTGTACAGAGCTATGCAGTACAGGGATATTAAAACAAGTGGTACGTTTTCAGTTTGGTTCTGCTTGTTCTGTTATGGAGCTGCCCTCTGAGTTTCTGCATTCTAAACAGCTCTTTAGCTCAGTGTTTCTTTACTCTCCTCACTTTTTAATTCAGTTTGTTTCTTCCCCAGTGGCTAAAGCCTAACTGGTCTTGCACAGCTAGTTTTCATTGCTGCTGTTTCATCCATCTTCCTGTTTGAGCTGCCCTTTTGTCTCAGCATGCTTTGGTTCACCTGAGGTGAATTTACATCCACCACGATTGTCTTCTGTCTCCTGTGACCCACACTCCTGTCCATCTCTTCCTCCCATGCACATTCCTCTCTTTTGCTCTTTGTGTGTCCCCCATTCTTTTTAGTGCTACCCTAAATCTCCCCATCCCCATGTCTGTGCCTATACCATGTCTGCTCCTACTCATTTGTCTGTCTCGTCTCCTTTACGCCCTCCACTGTCTCTCTTTTTATCTCTCCTCCTTCCTACTCCATCCTTCAGCACTACCCTCTTTCTGCCCACCCCAAACATACACATTCCGCTATCTCTAATTCACCCTTGCTTTGGTGTATGTCTGTTTGCCACACAGTACCTCCCAGTGTCAGTGTCCCCACCACCTGCCCCCCCATGAGAGCTGGGTACACAGACAGTGGAGAAGCAGAGGGAGAATCAATATGTTTTCAGTTTGCAGCAGCGGGGTGCTCCCCCGCATTCTAATTAGAGCTGCTGCCCCTTTTAACTCCCAGAGAGAGAGAGAGAGAGAGAGAGAGAGAGAGAGAGAGAGAGAGAGAGAGAGAGAGAAACTGAGCGATGCACTAAGAGAACGTAGGGGGGAGTAGTGAGATGGCCTGTGGTGTAACTAGTGGACTGACCAGCATGAGCCTACAGATATGAGGCTGTCTGGCGACAGGGAGGCCAGGAAGGGCATGGGCTTGTTGGGCTATTTGTGGCTGAGCAGCTGCAGTAGAAAGGAAGAGGAGAAGCAGGAACGACAGCACACTTGGAGAGCACACTGCTCCCAGCAAGCTGCACCCACTAGGCTGGACCCAACCCTCTGCCCCCAGTATGCTGCACCTAGTGAGCTGGACCAAACACACTGCACCCGACACTCTGCTTCCAGTACACTGCTCCCAGCACCCGACACTCTGCTTCCAGTACACTGCTCCCAGCACCCAACACTCTGCTCCCAATACACTGCTCCCAGCACCCAACACTCTGCTTCCAGTACACTGCTCCCAGTACCCAATACTATGCTCCCAGTACACTGCTCCCAGCACCCAACACTCTGCTCCCAGTACGCTGCTCCCAGTACCCAACACTCTGCTTCCAGTACACTGCTCCCAGCACCCAACACTCTGCTCCCAGTACACTGCTCCCAGTACCCAACACTCTGCTTCCAGTACACTGCTCCCAGTACCCAACACTCTGCTTCCAGTACACTGCTCCCAGTACCCAATACTATGCTCCCAGTACACTGCTCCCAGCACCCAAC
>JABJVR010000077.1:1757422-1785943 GCA_025773905.1 Chitala chitala
TCAGGACACGTTCAATAAAAGGTTTTGGCGATCGCACTTCCGCGTCCGAGTCATGGCTAGCCGTCGCCGTTACAATATTTCAATTTTGTGTCCAATATGATTAACAGAAACTCTGATAATGACTGAAAGTTATTCGTTTTCGTAAATCGTAGTTAATGGAAATTTAATTTTTCGATTTTTTTTAAACAACGTAGAAATTTTAAGAACTTGAACTTCTCGTTTTAAAAACATCGTAATTTGCACATTTTGGCCTGAAACAGACGCACCCTGCACGTGTTAATTAGGAGAAATACAGTAATTTAATATAACATTAATACAAATTATTGGTTATAATTTTCGGCCAATGTGAGTTACTTAGGTTATTGGCCTAAAAAAAACAATACTCCACTGCAAACTACAAACGATTTTGAATCTGATAATGACAATGCATTGTCACGACACAGTATGAAAAGTGACATGGTGTACAGCTCCAAAACAACTCCATGCAAGCTCAGACTGAATAGAGCATGTGACTAGAGACATGGCTCCACTGAGTCAGCTGACTTGCAAAAATTTCCACTCACATTTCAGTACCTTACACTGAAACTAAAGGTACTACATGTGCTTAAAAAATCTCATTCGTAAGAAAAATTGATTGGTACCTGAAATGCATTGTGTAAGCAGTATTCCTATTAGTAGCCAAAAAATCAGAGAAAGACTATTTAATTACATATCACTAATCTCCATGTAGGGTGCAAAAAGAACTGACAATGAAAGAACTGGAGCTGGTGTCTGTAATCTTACACAGCTGTTATTGTTTTACTGAACATCGCGACAGGTAGGCAAGGAAAATCATAATGTAGCATTTATCACGCCGCTCAATTAAAAACGACAACACGAACAACTAAACTACACTTCGCACGTGCTGGTGAAGGAGGCACAAAAAGTTACAACAGACAGGTAAGTTAGTCTTAAGGTGGAGGATGCACCGATGGAGTTGACAAAGGTATGACTAATGCTTTCAATTAACGAGCCCGCGACCGCTCGCTAAGCAGGTAGCGAACAAGCGGAGGGACCTGGAGTGCGACTGCACATTACTGATGGCAATTAGAAAGGCAATAAAAGGCAACGGGATCTGGGGGCTGCATCTGTGACAGGTGGGCCTGCCGGTGCCACCACAGAAAAGCCGCGTTACGATTATGCGCGGAGGCCTCGTTTTAAAAATGGCTGTGCTCAGTCTAGGTTGCCTGGCTACAGAAAGGGGATGTTTCTGCCACAGAGGGGATACAGAGGAAGAAGAGGGGTGCAGTAGAATGCATTCCAAAAGAGGCGCTGCAAGGAAGAGGACATTGTTTTCTGACTGCCAGAAATGGAGCAGATTGCTGAAGCATTAGATTTAAAGGCTGCGAAATTATGAAAAGAAGTGGCAAAATTTATCTCAGCAGTGCACAGGTAACTATGATAATTAGCTTTGTGGGGGAGGCCATGGTAAAGGGAATATTCTATTATTCTTAATCACCACCATAACTCCCCCCCCCCCCCAAGTCTGTGGGGTTGATGAAGAGGCCAAACAGCAGTAATTGCATTCAATTATGAGCTTTACGTTTAAAAGTAGTCTTGTTATTCTGACTTGACTTTTTTAACATCCAGTAATAGCAGGTTTGCTAGAACAGATTGCCTCAGGTAGATTTCAATACCTTGATGCCTGACGGTGCTTTTTTGGGGTTATCTCACTGTATTGAGACTGTATGAAAGCAAGTTGCATCTTACTTTTTCATAACTAGTTTTTTTTTTTTTTTACTAAAAAGAAAGTCACATGCAACACAAATTTAAACACCAAGAACAAGTTAGTGATATGAGAAAGGAACCAGACTCTAATCAGAGAACCAAATCAAAAAACGGGAGTAAGGTCTTTAAGACCCTGCAGGGTGAGTGTCTGCATTGACCTGGCAGGGACACTTACAATGATGAGCAGAATGAAGTAAATGAAGTTGTAGAAGGAGTGGGCATCCATCACATAGTACATGATCTCCACCCAGCCCTCCAGCGTAATGACCTGTAGGCAAACACACACACACACACACACACACACACACACACACACACACACACACACACACATAATTAGGGGCTACTGATGAGAAGACAATTCACAAAACATTTTCACTGAAATTATTTCAACAGCTTTAATTTAAATTCACCTGGGACACAGTAATATTATAGCGAATGGATACAGGGCTTAAGTGGAAAGTCACATATTTTATACACTTATAAATTCCCAACAGATGAAATAAAACACAGACTTGGTCTTTAAATCTCCTGTGCCCCTTTGTCAATGTTCACTCAGAAGTGTGTGGTAATCTTAGAGAGTGAGAGAACAGTAATAACTAAGGGTGTAATGACGATGTCCAGCCCCTTACTGAGCACCAAGCTCTGGTCAGAGTAGGAAGGTGAAGTAGCATAAGCTGCTACTGGACTCATCAGAACCTCAGGACATGAGACAAATTGTAGGGCAGCCATTCACTAAACACGCGTTCATTGCAAAAGCAGACAGACTTGTCTCTGCGACGCCATGCCCCGAGGCACCTGGAAGATGACGATCCAGGCGTAGCCGATGTTGTCGAAGTTGATGGCGCCCTTGTGCGGGTTGCTGTGGCCAGTGTGGCAACGGGTGTAGTACTGGTTCCAGTTGACACATAGGCCAACGGCACTGGTGCTGCCGTTGACCAGTGGCTCGGGGCCTAGGCCCAATGCCTGCCGCTGCAGGGCATCCTCCTTGTCCAGGCAGCACTCGCGCCCACCCTCTCGCCGCGCTGGCACGTCCCGACAAGACATGATCCCGTTGTCGGCTGCCAGCGAGCAGATGAAGGGTCGTTCATCATCCTCCTCAGGTTGGTAGTAGGGAGTGGGTAAGGTGATGCCAGTAGACCTGTGGGGGTGGGAGGGGGATGGCAGGGTTGGACAAGAGTGAGACCAGTAGGATGATGGGAGACTGATAGACATTTATGGATACTAATCTGTTATTCCTACTTTATTATCATTAGTTTTTGCTAATTTAATTTCATGATTGTTTCTATTGATTTGTCTGCACATTGCTTCTTTTCTGTTTGTCTCAGCTTGTTTTGACTGCCCTTTTCAACAGAGATACATTTTAATGAATATTTTTGAACTTTGACAGACAGTGAGACACCAAGAAGAGCAGAGAGAGGAGAAAGAGTGAGAGAGAAGCAGGTGACTTACAAACCTGAAGCACATTGAATCTAATATTCTGGGAAAAGGAAGGAATACTTCACTGCCTGTCTATCATTCTTTTAAAGCTTTTGTTTTTTAAGTTTTTTAACTAAGACTGTGAGAAGGTGAAGTGCAAAAGAATGGATGGTATTTGTGTTATGACAAAGCTACCTACCAAACTACAATGACAGTGAAACGTGAACAGAGAATGTTTCAATGATAATTAAAAAAAAATCAACAGTAAAATATATGCTTGGAAAGAAGGCATGAATTATCTGGAGTTAATCAAGTTAAGGTGTGAAAAAGGTTTAGACAGGGGAGGGGGTTAAAATAAACTTCTAAACAACAGACTGGTACAGGCTTCATTGGTGCTGGCATTCACTTGCTTATGCACCTGTGTTCACCTGCTGTGAGATGCGTGATGCACCACCATTTAACATCGTCAAGGCAACGCACTGTGGAAAAGGCCACGGCTGCAGGGGGACGTATATGCAGATGAAGATTTATTACAGGCCTGTCAGAATGTGTGTAAGGTCTCAGAAGGCGAAAATGCCTTTCTGGGGGGGCTGTGCCTTGGGGCACTTGGTACTTTTTGTCTTGGGGTATGCTGGACGACTTACTGGTCCTCATTTGCCCCTTTGTTAGGAAGCATTTGCAGGCAGGTGGAGGAAATGTCAAGGAGACTGGAAGTGGAAATGTGGGGATTTTGATTCTGCTGGATGTGGAAGTCACCTTAGCCTGGCTAGATTAATTGACTTAGTAGACTGGCTAAAAGCTCTTCTAATTAGTCTTTGTTTAAAGATTTACTTAAGAAGAGGTGTGCAATGCAAGGAGGGCTGAGCAATTAAAGTGTCCACAAGTGGTGATGAAAAATAAGGAGCATGAAGTTGCAAGAGAAGAACTCCAAGTGGCTGAAGTTGAGGAAAAGGAGGATGGGGCAGAGGTGGAGCAGACAATGGCAGCATGTCACGCAAGAAAACCAGGAGCTCTCGCTTTGCACATTCAGCTGTGGCATCTGGCTAATCACACAAGAAAACCAGGAGCTCTCACTTTGCACATTCAGCTGTGGCATCTGCCTAATTATGTCTGGCATGACATTTCAATAAGCTATTTTTAGCACAATGAAAAAGACATCGATGTATGCAAACAGTGAGGCGAAAAGGTTTTGTTTTGTATTTAGCCGAAAACATAGTTAAGCAAATCAGCCAATGTGGTTTGTTGTGAAAGCACCAGCATCCCCAGGGAGAAGTTTTTGGGGAGGAGGATCAGGCCATACAATAAGTGGGGGGACAGGAGTCAGTTCAAATGCTGAAACCATGGTTCCAAAATGAGTTGCTGTGATGGGTGTGCAACTCTTCCTGTTGGTTTGTTACTCTCTCTGCATGCTGCCAAGCCACAATGCCCAGTGCAATTTCAGGGGAGGGGCGGGAGATAAGGGACTGAGACGGAAAATGGGAAAAACACGAGTTAACGCAGATGTAGTGCCTCTGTTGGCTTCACGCACGGATTGGAAAAACACAGACATCAAAGGCACGCTTAGCACATTTTATTATTCCATAAATATTACAATTAGCCTAACATCCACCCGCAACTAAAGGAACAAAATGCAACACAATTATTTTGTTGGGGGGGGGGCAACCTGCTGTTTAGCTTTTGAAGTGTACTTTTACTGTGCAGGCCAGGGAGAATGCTTTCTTACTCTCTATGGCCTGTTAAAATGTCACAGACTTTTAGCCATCTTAACAGCTGCAATCAATCTCCTGGTGCAGGAGCACTGGGACCCAGAGTCTGCTGGGCTCGCACTCTCAGATTAGTCCCCTTCACCACTGTGTGAATGAACAAAAGCCTTGAGCATGAGGAAATGCACAGGCTTTACGAGTACACTGCCCCATCCATGTGCTTCTGTTCAAAGCTCAGGAAGGTTATATCTAGCAAATGCAGAAAATGACATTAGGAATGGAGTAGATCTGGGGTATGGAAGGTAGGGAAATGCCATATTGTAGGAGTACCTAACTGTCCCTTCTTATGTCCTTGGGTATCAGGCTTCTAACCCCAAACAGGAAACCTGAAGGTGGTTGTTTCTAAGTCCAGAATGGGCTCTGCCCTCGCACCTTTGGACAAGGGGCCTGAAATTCTCTGGTCTTTCCAAGAACATAAATGAGCTAAACAGACAAGTGACTAGGCCAAAAGTGTCAGGCAAGTGATGGAAAATGATGGAAATCTCCCTTGCAGCTCCACTTTTTGTGACACAAACTTTAGCAATGTCACGCATACCACTCTGCCGCTTTGGCTAAATGCTGTGATCACACTGACATTCTACTGCTTCCTACTAGTGCCTGATTGACTGGCTCACACACTCATTCCCTCATAAATCGAATGCTGCTCACTTTCCTGCTGAATAAGTTGTACCGTCGTTGCCCTGATGTCTTCAAGATGCATCCACTTACAAAGCAAATGCATTTTCATTTAATTTGCCAATGAACCGAGAGACTGTTTACTGTAAATGTGGGCATATTTATCTGGTTTACACAAGGTTGCTGATTCTCCTTGATAAGACACAAACTATTAAACATCACACATTCATTCTATTTTTTGGTGCACTCAGTGTACCTGTAATGTTACTGCTTCAGTTCATGTTAACACTCTTAGACAAATGTTTTCCACCAACCCCAGAGTCTAAATACAACATGCAATTAAACCAAAACACATGCAGTGATTAGTGAATGGAGAAGCACCGTGAATCATTATCAAAGTGGTGAAATGGAATTGTGGGTATGGTGTGCAGGAAATGTCAAAAATCATATGCCTTTGGCTATAAAATTTATGTTTGTTTTCATGCTATTACATTTACATTACATTTACATTTATTCATTTAGCAAACACTTTTATCCAAAGCAACTTACAACATTTCACCCACTATTAGCCACTTTGAATCACAGGGAGGAAAAAACACATTAACGCGGCTGTTTCAGTCCAGTTGTATCTTTAATAAGTACGTGTGTGTGAGATGCATAACAACATTGAACACATTCTTCGAGTTTTATAGTCTGAGCTAGAAAGCTGTCTGCCTGATGCACAATAATCCATCAGCTGCCCATCTATGCCAGTACCGAAGATTATACTGAATATGCTTTACTTAATCATGTGCACTTTTGATTGTAGCACTTTGAGATTTGGTTTCAAATGTAAAGTGCATTTAAAATAAAATGTATTCTTATTATTATTATTATAGGACAAACACATACTGTCAGTTAGATTCTCTGATACTGTTTGACCTTGTTTTGACATGCACGTGTACTCTTGTTCATTGTAAGTCTCTTTGGACAAAGGCGTCTGCTCAATGAATAAATGTAAATGTAATGTTGAACAGGCCCACAATGTTTCCAGCAGTCTATGACACATGCTTTGTGAACCCACAGTCCTGACTACCTGCAGTTTCTGTTTTATTTCTGCAGGCAGGCAACGATGAAGACAAATCAGACTGGGAAGGGGGGAGCAGAAAGAAAGGGAAACAGGAATAATAACAGCGGGAAAAAACAGAACAGAAACTGGCTTGATGGTGGGAGCAGAAGGGAAAGAACGGAGGACAGCCGTGAAAGCCAGACTGTGCCAAGGAGGCCATCGTGACGGCTCCTGCTGGGACAGAAGAATGATGCTCAGGCACAGAGAAAGTGCCAGGAAACAGTACCTGAATACACCAGGTATGTTCAGCGGGAGTCGAAAAAGGAGATAAACGGCCAGTCGAGATGCAGACTGATCTGTGCTCCTCCCAAATCAACAGGTAAAGTGTTGGAGAAATTTTATGTAATGCTGCCCAAGCTCAAGTTTATAGAAAACAAATGCAAAAAGAATTCATCAGACAAAAGAGGAAGATCAAACAAACTGAAAAGAGTTGGGGATTAATGGACTAGAGGGGTCTGCTGTAAATTAAATTATAGTCACAGGAAGAGTGTGGCGAGCATCACTTTCTTGCTGAGCCTGAAAGGAAATCTGGGAATGTACATGCAAAACCAAACAAAAACCCAGAGGTGTCTGGGGTAGTGTCGGGAGGCCCACTTTTTACAAACCACAGGTTTCAGGTACATTTTTGGTGGAGTGGCTATAGAGTGTCTTGAGATAGTATGGTAGTCACGTAGTTTGTGCTTGGGGCAGCGATGGGAGGCCCACTTTTTACAAACCATGTAGTTTGGATTTTGCTTTCCCTTAATAATAAAAACCTTCATTTAAAAACTGCATGATGTGTTCACTTATGTTATCTTTGACTAATATTTAAATTTGTTTGATGATCTGAAACATTAAAGTGTGACAAACATGCAAAAAAATAAGAAATCAGGAAGGGGGGGCCAACATTTTTTCCCACCACTGTATTTTTATTCCAGCCAACAGCATGCACTGATTTTTCTGAGCGCAAACCAGAGTCACAAATTTATCTGAACCACATTTCTTTGGACTGTGGAACTTCTGCACAGCCACAACAGGCAAACTTGACATACACACTGCCAAGAGCCATATTCTAACCTGTGACCCAGGAGATTTGAGGTTACAATACTGCCCACTGAGCCGTGGTGCTGTGAAATATTACATGAACTGGCTCTGGGTATTTGGATCATGCATGGCAGAGTCACAGTAATCCAGTTAAGTGTGACAAATGGCACATGGGACCCCTCACTGGTGATCTCGCACCTAGAATTACACTGGAGCTGGCGCCAGCTACTCAGTCCTGAGTACAACAATGCAGCCACATGAAACAGCTTCTCTTCATGACCTCTGCTGGACTCCTGAGAAATGCTAAGCCATTACAGGATATCCAGCAGACCAGCAACAGAACACATTAGCCTGGCATAGCCACACCACTGCACCAGACTGTGTCCAGATAAACTGTTCACGCAATCCAGACCTGATTCAGGACTTTACTAATGCTGACTCTATTATGACTGTCTCTGTACTCACGAAAACATTCATGTGTAGCTTCATGTTAAAACAAAAACATGAAAAATTACATAGCGATTTCAGTTTTACTAACTGCTTAGCATATGAGTTTATGTGAAATGTTTTGTTTTCTGCTCACTTTCAGAAAGTAATAAGAGTTAAGTACCACGATCACTTCTGACTCAAATGTTCTGTTAGGATGAAACTACCTGAACCACTGTTGGTATTAATTGCAACATGAATTCTGTGACGTTAGACTGGAAGCCAGTTAAAATCTCTATATCGTTTGGAGTGTCTGAAAAGTTGCAGTGGTGGACAGTGCTGTCTGCAGTTTACTCCTTGCTCACTTTTGCGTCACTCTTGGCTCAGCCCACTTTATCATTGACATTTATTCATTTAGCAGATGCCCTTGTCCTTTGACTTACAATGAATAATAGTACATGTGCATGTCACGAATGAGGTCAAACAGTATCAGAGAATCTAACTAACAGTAAGTGCTGTCCTATCATCAAAGTGCACACGATTAAGTCAAGCAATTCACACAAAAGTCATACAAGTAAAGGGAAATGTATAAGCATATAAAATGTATCATTCTCTAATCACCTTTTGTCATGGGTACTAGCCAATCCTGAATGCATGAAACATTAGGCCCCTTCCGTGAGCACACACACGATACTGTATCTTGACGAAAAACAAATGTGGAAAGAGGAAGCGGATAAATGAAACAGTGGTAACCGAGAGGGACCGAATACATATTAGGAAGACAAATTAACCCAGAGGTAATGATATTTGCATTTTGAAATTTATATTTGTAATGACCCATTATTGAGAGGTCTCAGAACAAAGCACGAAGAACAACAATGACAAGTATGTCGTTAGCACTGCAGCAGGCACCTGACTGGTCTACAAAGCTGTATGACAGAGAGTTTGATAATGGGGGATAGGCTACTCTATATGGGGTCCACAGTAGTTTACAGTATGACGTATACCCTGGTTCCCTGTTGAGCCATGCAAGACATAAGGGAGGATGGACTGTACTGTTAATGGTAGTTCTGGTGCTATTAAAAGTGTGTGTTTATGCATATGTGTGCATATATGTGTGTGTGTGTGTATGTTTGTGTTGGGTAGTGTGTGTGCCTGTGTGTATTTGTGTGTGTTCATGCATGTGTGTTTGTGTGTCAAGGTGCGCGTGTGTGTGTGTGTGTGTGTGTGTGTGTGTGTGCTCATACGCATGCATGTGTGCAGAACTCACAGGGTGAAGTTCTCCTCTGGGTAACAGCGGTTCCTCAGAAGCCCCGCCCACAGCTGCACTCCAATGATGCCGAAGATGAAGAAGACAAAGAAGCAGAGCAGCAGCACGTTACCCAGCATGGGGAGTGTGTCCAGGAGCAGGTTCACCAGGATCCGCATGCCTGCCATAAACACACATGCACTCTCACACATCGTGTGGGCTTAACTGGACAAATCATGCAAACTATTGTAGCTAACCTGCACTTACAGACGCACACATGCTGTGCTGAATGTACAGGTGCTATTGTGTGTCCAAACACGTCAGAAAAGCTCCTTCCTGACAAACATCTACAACAGGAGTGACCATTGTGTTTCTGCAGTGACAAGACATGCCTCCTTAATTCACGGACATTGAACATTTTGCCCTGCCCCATCACCACAGCAGCATGTACAGCCAGTGCATTTCTGTAATTTTGGATCAATCACTTTTAATATAGCTAATGAAAAACTATAACATACTCAGTACTATTCCACTCATAACACCAGTCCTCGTTTAATTCAATATAATAGCGTTTAGTCTGTATTGATTTAAATGACGGATGTAGAGCATCTGGTGTTTTCAGTCACTTGTTTGATGCACGCAGCTTATTAGAGAGATAATGTGAAAATATGATTCACTGTCATGGCAAAGACAATGCATGCACAGCTCTCCACGACAGCTGACTGTGTGCTACCCTGGAGGAACAGGGTAACCAAACAGCATAATGTACCACAGGGTTAACATGTTGCTGCTGGTCGACATCTGTGACGCAGACCATTGGCTCTGAGTGCAGCGGCAAGACAGAATTCTCTACAGCCTTCCCCTAAGTGTGAGATGCAGCATCCCTTGTTACCCTTTTATTCCTTTGATGACAGATGCACTTAGACTCCTGAATATAGCCAAGAACAATCTACTTTTTTAGGAGGCATTTTAAAACAAGTCAGTCCAAAATTAATGTAATTTATACACTTTACCCACACAAGTTTCAGGTTTGTTCCTAGCAATTTCAATATCAATTCTTTATTAGGTATTGCTCCTAAATCTAATTTTTATTAATAAATAAATAAATGCATAGTAACAGCTGAGCCTGCTTGCTCAAAAGGAAAATAAAACCTTGTGAACTGTTTATAAATTAATGTCTCCAGTTTCAAAACCATACCCTATGCAGTACATAATCAATATTGTTAAATTTTTTTTTCTTTAAATGGAGAAATACAAGCTGGAGTGAGGCCTTTTTACAAGGACAATTAGTACAATTGCAACAGTTTTCAGTAATATCTCTATATATTGCTAATTAAGGAATATTGTTTAAGGAATTTTTTGTTAATGATGGACACATGATGTTCTCTGTAAAAACCTCCTCATATGTTGCTACTAAGCTGCCAAATCCCTCCCCGTTGACCTCGGCACAGAAACTACTAGTTTATGTCATATCTGCCAACATTTTTCTGTAAAATGTGACTGTTGGTTTTGTCAGTATTCTGTCTGTGTCTGTGTGTGTGTCTGTGTGTGTGTGTGTGTGTGTGTGTGTCTGTGTCTGTGTGTGTGTGTGTGTGTGTGTGTGTGTTTTATGGTCTTGGAATGGCACAACTCCAAACAGGCAGTCAGAGGACTGGTGTGACAGTATTTCCTGATGAACGATTTGTTCAGGCAGAGTAAAAAGATGGCACTTGGTAATTGCATGTTGGCAGTAATGATGGCAATAACTGAAGAATGTAGGAAGAGAGAGAGCAAGAGAGAGAAAGAGAGCGAGTAGCTGATGAAGTATTACTGTAGGAAGTTGGGTGATGTAAGAACGAGAGGTGCTCATTCTGGCGGAAAGAACACAGAGGGGTGTTATTATTCACGAGCCTTGGATATATAGGTCTTCATACAGCTTGATGGTAACAGTTTGATTGTGGTTATTCTGGATACAAGTGTGAGGTTAAAGGCAAAAAGAGTCAGGCATTTCTCCTTTGGGTAGAAACAGGACTGTGGAGAAATGCAAAAAGACAGAGTAACAGATGCCGCAGTGGAAGAAAAGCAATAAATACAACCTGTTTGCAAGTACCATGATCAGCCATGGACTTCTGAAGATGTTTTTTTTTCTGTGTAGCCTGAGGCAAAGAAGATCTGCACTGCCTGAAATAGTCCCATTGGTTCCTTGACAGAGAGTGGTGTTGGTGGTGGGGTTGGGAGCGGGGGCTGGGTTACATCACAAAGTCAACAGCACCACCCCTCTGGTTTTCAGTGGTAGGGCATGCAAATTCACTCTTCACAATTTCATGTTAAGAAAAAAATAAAACAACTTTGAAATGCCCATCAAAGTCCCTGAGCTTCAACACTAGTCTGTATTGTGAGGGGAAGGTAAGTGCCGTGACAGCTCGCTGCCGATTAACAAAGTAGGCTTAACCTAAACATGCATCCTGCAGGAAAAAAAAATCCAGAGTGTTTAGACGGCCTCCATCTAAGAGCCTCTCATTCCATTCAAAAAGGACAGAAAGGGAAGCACGCGTCAGTGAGTTTGCCTTTTACAAAAGTGGAAATTGAGACTATCTAGAGAAGCTGCCTTTACAAACTGAGCTCAATAAAAGGCATGAATTGCTTCTTTTATAATCCTTTAAATAAAGAAAGCGGAATTAAATAGCTGTTCTGTGTCACAAATCGCTACACCCCTGGACCTGCCCTGGTTGCGTTGTTCCCTGCCATCAGTTACAGCTGAAAGCATCTCAGCTGAAAGCGCGGTCATTACATCAGCCACCAGGCAGTGGATAGTGATAGCTCCCATCAGTGGCACTATGGTTGCATGGGTTGAGTGGGATTGTGACTGCTGCCCCTGCATCTAAAGACTTTCTCCTGTTGCTTCTCACTACTGAAGAGCTAGAAAAGTGGACCCTGCAGTCCAGTGGTGATACACATCACAGGCAAGTATTTGCTGGCAAGCACAAGGATAAAGGATGCTGAGCTAGTATTATACCAACAGCAAGTCAATACATGTAACCCTCTTTTAATTGAATAGCACTATAGGAGTAGAACAAGGACAAGGGGAGAGCGAGTTAAAGTCCATCACAACAACACTTCTGCTGTTAGTTTAGCATTTAAGGCCTAAATAAATAAAGAAGGAGGGTGGTGGAGTAAACTTTTAGTGTTGATGTGACATTGTGTTCCTCAACATGGGCTCAGTCACCTCTCAGGACTATTTGACTCCCATGAACCTCAGTAGTTTAATTTCATCATGAGGATAGGCTGGATGTTGTGCATGTGAGAACAGTATTCACACATCAGGAGGCATCGTCAGTAAGAAAAGAACCTGCCCTGCCTTTCTGCCATGCTCTCTTTCTGTTTGGCCTTCCCAGCCCTCTTCTCATTTAGAAATACCTTGAGGCCTGGTGCAAATCCTTTTTTGGACAAGTGGACTAGCAGTTGTCCACCTCAATACTGCCCTCCACCACTGCTGGATAAACCCCGTCAGAAGCCCGAGCTCGCAGTATTTCTTTCACGTCGGCAGTACTCGGAGCACATCTCTGTTAGTGCTCTCATTTGCTTGCATTTAATTCCGTATTTTGCTGATGGCAAAATGCACAGTAAACTTTACAGCTGTCACGATGAGATCTGAATAGTGTCAGTTTCGACTAGCCGCAGTTGGCTAAACTGGGAATTCCTGGCGTTAGCCTTCATGGTCTGCTGTGTGCTGATCTCTTGCTCAAATAAATCATATATGTCAAATCACATTAAAGAGAATGCAGTGTCTGAGGTCTCCTATTAGGAACGAGCGATCATTGATCATTTGAAATAATGAATAAAAGTTCTTAAAATAAAATATTTAAGTTTTAGTATTAAATTCACCTTATTCCTTTAACACATTAAGTTTAACACAAATGGGAAGAAATAGAGCCACGTGGGAATAATGAGACTCACATCATGTGATTCATTTGTTCATTGACCCATTTAGAGCTAATTAGCGAGAGACTTAACTGGAATAAAAAATGGTACATATAACAGCCGTCCAGGACCAGCACCGCAGAAGATCTGTACCTTAAAGTGTCATTTTCCCGCAATGAAGGAAAGAATGAGCAACGCAAGCACCCAGCACATAACTCTCCAGAATTACAGCCTGTCACAAAACAAACACCATGGGTGTCACGAGTGCACTTGCTCCCCTGGAAAAGAAAGCACTGTGAACAAGATAAGTAAAAGGTGGTTTATGGCTTCCCATTCACTTCGCATTTCAAAGTTGCATACTCACAGTTAGTCAGTTATACAATTGGACAGGTAGTCATTGGTGGAATTTGCAGTTTACAAAAACTGGTTATAAATGAATGTCTACAAGGTTATTTGAAATTATAGCTGAAATGTTACCTAGTGAAAGTAAAATTAGGCTGGCTTTTAGCCATACACTCACTTGGTACCCTGTTGATGGCTTTCAGGGGTCTCAGCACTCGCACTGTCCGGATAGCTGACAGGTTGATATTCTGCAGATCCAGGGAATATTCCACCATACTGCAGAGGCATTAGAAACAGCAGAAAAGTATAGGGTATTAAATATGTACAGTCAAATGTATGACCTAATTTAGGAATTTTGTACAGGTATTTACCAGAACCTTGTATCAGAACCTCACATATTTCTTTCCCTTTCTTTACATACCTTGAGACAGCTTTCTTATGACTTTTCAGTCTACATGATAACAGTAATACAGCATACATTTTCACAGTTTTACCAGAGTTGTGTAATTTCTAATTTCTTTACATCTCTGTGCTCTACCTTTTAAGTCTTCCATCCTGCATATTGTGATTTAGTGTGTTAAAGTGTAAATTGCATTACTCAGAGATTAGCACAGTTTTAGGTTTATGCGGCTAATGCAGTAAATGTACCATAAAGAAGGAAGCCAAAGATAAGTTCTATGATAAAACAAAAGCAAATGAGAGAGAAAGGAAAAACAGAGACCTTGTTTCTAACATGACCTATTTCTTGCCTAAAGATTTATCCAGCTGCGTCTGAAGTGATTCACCCCATGAAGAGTAAGGCAGGCTGCACAGTGTTCTCTCAGTTATGTTGAGAGTAATTATGGGTACAGCAAAAAATGCAGGCCTGAATAAGATAAATAACATTCTGAGCATGAATTGAGGTACATGTATGTGTAAGTTTCAGTAAGCAATATCAGGCAGAAAAGTGGGCATTACTGTAACTACATGGGAGCTGTAGCAGCACATGCTAATATGCTGGTTGGAATTCTTACCAAGTTTTTGCTCATATGTTTGAAGAAAAGCCATGACCAAGACACCTGAATTGCTTCTGCAGAATTTTCATCTATATTAATGACATAACTATAAAATTTGTTCTGTTATTTGCCTTTTATATACAGTCAAATAGAATTCTTTGTAATAATTTAATATATGTAAACATTAGGTAAGTATTGTTCATGTGAGGTGAGGGGACTGAAGACTGCTCTGTATAAACCTCTCTGAAGTTAAGTATAGCAAGAGTGAGCACACGCATTAGACATGGACAGTGAACATTGACTGCTGACAACAGATTCACTCAGTGAAGAAAGGTCAGAAATGACCTCTAGCCTAGGTGGGTCTGGATTTTATTTTTAGTGCCATATAATCCTGTTTCAATATTTTAGGTGGCATTCAGCAACACCATGTCAGTGTTTGAAAAAATGGCATCTACAGGAAAATTTAAAACATGCTGGATGTTTTACCTTACTGTACTGGCCTGGCATTCTTTTTCATTAAACAGCTAAGGCATCTGATGGAACATACAGTCAGTCATCTTCTATACCACGTCATCCTGTTAAGGGTCATGGGAAGCCTGGAGCCCATCCCAGGAGACATAGAGTGCAGGGCAGGAGACACCCAGGGCAAGGCACCAACCCACCACAGGGCACAAACACACACACTACAGGCAATTTGGAGACACCAATCAGCTTAACCAACATATGTTTGGATTGTGGGAGGAAACTGGAGAACCTAGAGAAAACCCAGCAAGCACAGGGAGAACATGCAAACTCCACACACACAGACCCAAGGTGGGAATCAAACCCCAGGCTTGGAGGTGCGCAGCGACAGTGCTAACCACCATGCTGCATGGACACATATATAGCAAAACATATCTGTGTAAATCTAAAATTGTTCTACTGAGAAAACCAGATGCATTTTAGAAGACGAAAGAGACAGTATTTAATCTGACCCATCATGCAGGCAGCCACAAAGACTGTTCACAAGCGTGACGTTTTCACTACCTGTCCAAAAACTGTGTGTTATGTAACTTACTTCAGGTGTGGGGGAAAATAAATCTTGGACACACACTTCTAATGTCTCATTTTCAAGAGACAGTAATAAATATTAAATGTCCCTGGAGGACTCCTGTATACTGAAGCATTGGATTTTTTTTAAAGCATCACAAAGCATATTTCTTGCTCTGTGTGTTGACTTTAAAATTGTTCTGACAAAGAACAGCTCTCTTGCCGATTCCCAGAACAATAAATTCCTTCACTTGCTTAGAAAAATTACAGTTATGCTTAATGCATTTCCAGCTAAAAATTGTCAAGAATTAAAATGCATCATGAAAGGAGAAGCGTACTTGTATTTCTAAATAACAAAAACGTAAAATTTTGTGGTTAAAAATACAGTCCATGTACATTTACAAAAAACACATAAAAACTAAACAGATAATTAACATGATATTCATTTTTGACCAGCTTGTTTTAAAAGAAGGGTTGCTTTTCAACATTCAAATATTAAACTAAAATCTTGCTTTCAAGAGACATTGATATTAATGTACAAGGGATGCAACTTTGATCTTGCCAGTAAATCTGGGGTGAGATAGCCTGTCAGCTGAAAGGCAGGCCAGTGTAGATAGCTCATATCAGGATGCCAGGCATGAGTGGATCCACACAGTTTACACTGGAGTGGAGTGACTAAGTTAAACAAAGTGGTTTTGTTAGAGTGCCAGTTGTTTTTATAGCATTCATATGACCAGAAAAATAGTCATGGGGTGGACAAGCTTTGGGACAGTGTGCCACTGGCTACCCCTTCACACCCCCTGGCTTTGACACCTGATATGCAGCATTTCTTGTTTACTGTTCTCCTTTCCCATAGGCTCTTTGACCAGGGCCATAGCTACAAATCCTGGTTCCCCTGACAGAAACTCACCTTGGGACCCCCACGAAGAAAATATATAATCCATGGTGTTTTGCAGGGCCCCTTCCCAGTGCCCCCCACCGCCTCTCCATGATGCCACTGTTTGTAACTAAGTCAAACCAGAATGACACTGAGCTCCCTTACAACACAGGTTAGGCATTAAAGCACAGAGTGTCCTCTAACCAAAACCAAGCCTGGAGCCCGCATGGAAGGGAAGAATCCTGCTATATCTCACAACTACCACAGTGCTAAGTAAATTACTAAATAACAACCTCAAAGAGATTAGAGCCAGAGAAGTAGAGAAACACTGCAAACTACCAGCAGCTGTTTCATACTGCAACAATCATCTGAAGTGTTTGTTGGTTATAATAATTAGATACCTGCCTGCAGGCACATTTTCAGAGCTTTTTTTTTCCATCTCAATAGCTTTGTCTTGTACACAGGAACTTTGGCAGTGTGTTTCCACTACTAGTGTGTGTATGTTCTCAGTGACTCCGCATGCCTGTGGATAGGGCAACATCATTGCCCACAGCTTAGCCTCCCCATAGAAAAATTCCTGCTGGCATCCTTGGTGTGCATATAGTACATTTGGCATGTATGCCTGTATGCGTTCAAACTACAGAAAATGTACAACACATACAGTATATGCATTGGTTTGAGTGTGCCAATGTATAAAATTTGGACTGTTGCACAAACATTAAAATGGGGTTGGCTATTGCAAGGCCAGCCATGTGGCCTTGAGAGTGCATATGCACGCTTGTGTGTGTTTGCACATAATGCCTGTGAATTTTCAAATCTCACACTCCATTCTCACACTTGCTCTCTATTGCTAATCTGATGGGGGGGAGCAGGAAAGCTGTGTTGGTGCATGAAGATGGTGTAAGCTGGGTCTGCAATGAGAGATAGCTTTCCACTATGTTACCGAGCATGACAGGGGGATTAACTACAAAAACAGCAATACAGCATACACACATTTTCTATATCCTGTAATGTGGCGTGAAATCTGTACACACGTCGAGGGGGCTGGGAGGGCATTGGTGCAACTGCAGTCCGAATGGAATTACGCTCAGTCAAAATGGAATGAGGGTACACAGACTGACCAAAAGTCTTAAACTTTCTGGTCCCATCCTAAATGAAAATGAGGTCACAGTTCACAACAGGTGACACTGTGGCCTGGAGCTCATTGTGCACACAGAGATTGCTCTCTCTCCGCCCATCTTTCTAGACCTTGACATGTGGTCTGAGAACTGCATTTTTTTCTGTCCAGAAGATCTCAGTGGAGATAATCCTACCCCTCAGAAAGATGGCCAAATTACACTAATGAGACTCTCTGTGCCTGAAACACCATTACACCTGTGTCTCTAACAAGTTCACTCAAGAAGTGCTCTTTAAAGAGTTTGTTTATAGTGGGTACATAAAAGCGGTATAAAAGTGTAGTCTAGTAAAGATTTTTTAAATCATGCAAAAGGACACCTGAGCATTCTGCTCTTTGTTGACAAAACAAAGCCTTTGAACTGATTAAAACTTTAACTGAGACTTCTATAATGGCAAGCACTGATCTACATATGCATCATACAGACAGGCCCAGAGCTCATACTTTTGGGGGGGGGGGCCTACTATGCAATTATTTATTGATGTCTCTTCTGCATGGAAAGAGCATTGTATTAATAATGTAGTGTCACATAAGTTAGAAAAATTGATGGGGGAACAGAAAAGGTGATTGCATATTATTGCCCCCCCACCACAAATGATTTAAAGAAGTCAAATTAGAAACCTATTTTATCCTAGACCCTAGATTGAAAAGGCTTGAAAATTGCTATTCAAACTGTTGTTCACAAATGCAGTGAAGGTGCAGCCTGCGATATAAGGTCGGGGTCAGATTCAGCTCTGACAGGAAGCCACGTTCCCTTTTTCCAGAGCTCATGGGTAATGGCAGTCTTTAGCCAGGTACATTGCTTGGTATCTTGTTTGGGTTGTTCTTGCTATGGGTTTTGGAAAAATACCATGTTAAACCTTCCTGCTCAAGCCATAATGCACTGATTTCCACTGATTTGCATGTGCCAAAGACTGAACAAGAAAAGGAGAAAAAATTAGGGGACCAAAAGAGACCCCCAAACCTAGTGCTGGTCCACCAGTGGCAACAGCTATGTTACCTCACCTTATTTTGTTAGCAAGCTAACTTCCACCATCTTATTTCATTTTGCAAGCAAGTACAAGTGACTGGCACTGAAAGAGCACTGACAGTTATCAGTGCAGTGACCACAGACCATGAAAAGATGTTCTACACACTCAGTGCCCTCTGGGATGCAACCGCTCTGCACAACGCAGAACTTGGCAGCAGACGGTAAACGCTGACCTTACCTTTTTCCTCCATTTCCCTTTCTCAGCTGGTGTAATTTTATTGCTAGTTTAATGACCCTCAGTATCATGACATAGGGTTGGCAGCTGCCTTGGCCTTTCCTGGGTACAAGGACATGCACAAATTCAGGCACACACACACACACACACACACACACACAACACATGCACGGATGCACATACATGCATGCACACAGAAATACACGTGCATGCACATGTGCAAGCAGATGCACTGCTCCTCTGATCAAAGCCAGAAAGAAGCCTCCAGAACAATGGGGCAGAAGCTAATTAAAGCCGGCGTCTGTCCACTGTGGCAGCTCCTCTCTCAAGAGATCTAGCCTGCTCGTTTCCCATTCTCCCCTTTTGTAGCTCCATGCTCCAAATTAACGTGGCTTTTCTTGGTGAACAAGGAAGCCACAGAATTCACTGTGACAACCAATGATTTGCTATATTGCTGAAAATTCACCAGATAAAACTGAAAACTCCCTAATGTTATTCATTAATATTTTAAATCCCACACACACTGGCTTATCCCCCACTTCTGTTTTGTTAAGTACTGTTTCACAGTTTTAGTTTTACAGCTTTCTTCTCTCCTTTTCTATGAAATTTACTGTGAAATTCAGGCCATCATAATTTTTTTAATCATCCATCCATCCATTATCTTAACCGCTTATTCCTGGTGAGGGTCGCGGGGAAACCTGGAACCCATCCCAGAGCACATAGGGCGCAGGGCAGGGGACACCCAGGGCAGGGCGCCAACCCACCACAGTTTTTAAATCAATGATTCTATATTATACTTTCCAATACAGTTATAATATTTAATTATTAATAACAATTAAGATAATTATGTTTAATAATACATATTCAGGTGTTTCCCAGAACATCATGAAATCCAACAATGATTGTCTTCCATTACCTGTACAATACCAAGACAAATGCTGCTTTGACATTTTTTGTCTTTTTATTTTAAGTCTGCTGATTAAAATATTGGCAATGCTATGCTAATCATTGCTTAATTGTGGAGGTTTTAATTGTAGGATGTTTGGCTTTCAATATTTGTCAGTAATTGGTTATCAGTCCTATATCTTTGCAATCTCTACTTTTGTTTTACCTACAAACACTGGCATTAAATGAACTCATGTACACCCAGAAGAACTGAAGACATTTGCTAAATAAATAACAAGTTATGAGCAGTAATATTAATCAGTTATTTCACACTCATGCTAATATCTCATACATTTTATCCATTTCCTTCTGGGTGTTCTCCCCTTTTTAGTTATGTCATCCAATGATCATTAGTATTTAAATAAGTTTTCCTGCGTTTAACTATTGCAGATGACAATGTGATGGCAGTTGTATTGTTTACACAGGTCAGTCCATGTAATGTATATTGGAATCAGAGAGGAACATGCAATGTTTTAGACATAAGGTGAGGCAGACATCTGTCTCCACTGGAAGAGGTACATAGAGCTGTCACTCACTTATGCATGACAAATGCACCATTTGCTATGGCACAGCCCTCTGGACACAGCTGTCGAAAGCCAGAAAACCACTGGTCTAGGGTTTAATCTGCTAATACAGTGCTTTCCACCAGATTTAAGCTCTGCAAGATGTCAGCTCCCAGTTAGCTTACTGCTGCCATAGAGCAACACCATCCCAATACATCCTCTCACGTAATTTAAAATAGCTGCATTGACTGATAGATCAACGGGCATGCCAGCATACCACCATCAGCATGTTTTGCAACCTGAGTTACTTCACATTATCTAACATAGAATGTATCATTCAGTGCTGCATCCAGAGACAAACAAACAAACAATAGCCACCAATGATTTCCCAGGATGTTCTGAACCTTCTTCTGAAAAGGGCCTGCAAAAAATTAATTCCTTCCTCCACAACTGAAGCTGTATGCATTCGGTTGTTTAGCCTGGCGCGCTTGTATGTTTAATCTGTCACATTTTAAGCTTAACACAACAGTGATAAGCTCATTATAATAGGGGGCATTAGAAATGGAAGTGAGACAAAATTGCAAGCTGTAGATGATTTCACAGCTGAGCAGTTCTCTGTTCGTCAGAAGATATCTGTACTGAATGTGGTTAATAATGCAAGAAATTGTTCAGGGAACTTTGTGTCTTGGTGACAGTAGCAGTTACTGTGGTTCCCCTGATCTGTTCCTTCAGTAAACATCTCATCATCTGAAAAGGTCAAGTCTAAAGCTGTAGGAGCTTCTGTGAGTAAAACCATGTTCTGAGAAATTCGGCTAAATGTGTAACATCAATATTTAAAAAAAGGGTGTAAAAGCAGACCCATTCTTGTGTAAAGGTGATAAGGCGAGCTCGGAGTGCGGTGTACCCTGCCATCACGATGAAAAAGTCCAGCCTGTTCCAGGTGTCTCCCAGGTAGCAGCGACGACCAAAGATGCCAAGGGCCACCATCTTTATCACCATCTCCAGGGCGAAGAAAATGTAGATGAAGGCATCAAAGGCCTGCAAAGGGGGAGAGAGAGAAAAAGAATCTTATTGCATCTCACTGTGCATCAGACTTTACCATATTGAGCTTAGCCTGTGTCATGCATACAGATGGATTGGTGACCCCACCACTCCCTTTGGGCACTACAGCTCCCTCAACATGAACAGGAGATACAGGAGGGAATTAATAAAGACTTCAGACTGCACTGCTGACTGAGAAATGCAGCTCTAGCTGGGTATGTCACATGAAATAGGACATCTGATCACTTAATAATCAAGAGGATACTTGAAACTTGGCAGAAATGCATCAAATTCAGTTAAAAACTAAATATAACACTGGCAAACATTTAAATGTCTAACTAATTTAACACAGGGGGCTCCTGGGGAGCTCTACAGTTAATTAAACAATTTAATTTTAATTAAATGTAAGCCAAGTTCAAACTATAATTGCAGTTGTTCAGAACACGTGCATGCCGGTCGTTTATTAAAAAAAAACTCCATTGTTTATTACAGTTAAACCATTCATTTTGCTCAGCACTCACTGTAAGAAATTAATGAAAATAAACAATGCAAATAGAATTAATATACTGCAAGGTACAATTCAAAAACTGCACACAAGTACAAAATAACTGACCAAATCAGTGTTAATGGGATAATGTGAATACCAACTACTTTTGAGACAAGGAATGATGTGATAGCCACTGAGGCACTTATAGACAATGCATAATCAATATTCAGTTTCCTTAAGTATTAAAGCTGCAAATTTCAAGTCAGAGCAAGTATATTTCATGGACACTAGTGATTAGAGGTTGTATGGGGTGTTAATCTAGAAGTAGCAGATGTAAAGATCAGCATTTTCAGCCCCACAGAAAGGCACCAGTATAAACCTTTAAACAGGGCATCTCTTGGTTAAAACAATCCAAAATTTCCAGGTCAGTATTTGCTTGCCTCCTGGTATTAACAGTTTTATACGCTATGATTTGTGACTTCTTTAGGTGAGCTGTTCTGGTAGCCATGGTTACAAAGTGAATATCCTTCATGTCAGTGAGAAATCTCCCCATGTAGTTTTACATCACCTGCCACCTCCAACTCTTCAAGGAACTGGAGAGCAAGCAATTGTTTTGAAGCTCCCTCATCTGTGTGTGTGTGTGTGTGTGTGTGTGTGTGTGTGTGTGTGTGTGTGTATCCGTGTGTGTAACAGGCCTGATAATGCTGCATTGCATCTGGAGCACGGCAAAATGAGTTACAGTTAAGAAGCTTGCTGTTGGACAACATTGTTGGTGAGAAGACTGCACATCCAGGAGCATGGCTGGAGCTATGGTCCAGGTCCACAAGCTCCAGACCTCAATAAGCCTTTAACCTTTTAACCTCCATTTTGTTCCAAATTGCTAATCTGATGGGGGGAAGCAGGAACGCTGTGTTGGTGCAAGTTCCAAATTTCTTTTAGAGTCTAATTATTTTTATAGCTGTTTTGGTTATTGTTCATTATTTGCACTTTTCTGTGTTTTGTCTCCACCAAGGATTGCACTGAATTTTGTTGTAGCTAGTTGTACAGTGACAATAAAGACATTCAATTCAATTCAATTCAGTTCAATTCAATTCAATACATTGGCTGCTGTCTTTCACATCAGAGGGACTGACAATGAGAAGTGCTAGTGTTTTTATTCAGTTTTTTTAAGCCTAGCTAAATGTATACTTGGGAATGTTAGATATAGGCATGTCACACACTCCAGGCTGAGTTCTGTCCAGCCATGCTCCACCCACAGTGGGCTCCACCCACAGTGGGCTTCTGTCAAGCCATCACAAATCCTATTTTACAAGCTAGATACGCACCAGCAGTTCATTGATGGCTCTAATCTTAATATTCAAGCCCCTCATTGAGAGTACTATGTTGCGAGTTATTACTGCTGGTTTAATGATCCAGTTTAATCTAGTTTTGTCCCTTGTTACAGTTCAAAGCGTCTCTCTCCAGTCACTCAACCCCACCTGTTGCTATCCTGCAACCTTTTTGTCGGTACTGTTACCGTACTTGTCTTAAACAGAGTTCTCTGACATTTGGACGCTTGGCTTGGCTAAATGATTGACAACTGGGTTTTTGTCTTAGCTAAATGAAAAAAAAAATACTATGCCAGTGGATTTGTTGGTGTCTATTTTGCAGTCATTACAATTGACTTCAGAAAGCTGCTCTACTAATTTAGGTTTGAATATTTTGCTACAGTAGTTTTAAATGTACCAATAGCTATTTTGTTACTTATTTTAATAAAACTGTTGACACGTTTGTTACTATGCAGAATTCCTGTCCTTTTTACAGTCACAGACATGCTAACACACCGTTTTCACAACGTATCACCACACCCACTGTTTTTCAGTCACAACTTTCCAGGTCACAATCCCACACACCTGAACCATATGTTCTCCTGTCACTCACCATTAACGCTCTTTTACTACCATCTACTGCTTTCGGTTCTTCAGTGAAGTAGTGCTAATGTCACAGTTGCAAACAGCATACTGCACGGTCCCTGTTTCTTCTCAATTCTTTCCTTCTTTGTCCTAATCATGCTCATCTAATTCTCAGTCACACTCTGGGAGGGTCCCAGTGGGTGCAGGTTTTTCTGCCAACCAATTCATTCATTTTAATTTGACCACTATCTTAATTAAATATCACTTACATTGTTTCTTCTCTGCATTCTTCCTGATGGTTTGCATCTGTCTGTGCTTGGTCGTCTTAATTTAATGAGAGAATGTAAGAGGTATAATCTGGTTTTCCCCTCACCTAGTTTTTGTTTTATTTTACTGGACATTAGGACATCTGGCCTCTTACTTGATTATACTTTTTTATTTTTGTTGGATTTTTGTTTATCGGTAAAAATTGTCCTGCATTTAAACCTTATCTGTGACTGTCAGCCTTCATTACACCTGCACAAAAACTTTCCTTAATGTTAATTATTTATTGTATGTACAGGACAGTGCAGGTGTTGATGCATACATACAGTATATTGTTTTTAACCATGTAGAAACGTAATGTCATCTTAAATGTAAAATCTCTAACTTCCCCCCTGCCCTAGTCCTTGATTACAGTTTGTCCTGGCTAGAGACCTTCCCAATGACCTCCTGCTTAATCTTTTGGCAGGGTGACTCGGGGCTCGGTACCACACAAATATTTAGAAAAGGTGTACAGTAAGAAAGTGATATAGAGAATACAGATAATAATGCAAACTAAGCTGTCTTGTCTAAAAGTCACCTTCACTGCAGCAGTCAGGGTGTGTGTTTATATGCCACATTCTACATGGAAAAATTATAAAGAAACACAAAGTGAAAAATTTGCAGAGTTTTTGTCTAACGTCTGAATTATTCAAATACAATAACACTAAGAAATCAAGAACTTTCTATTTAGAACGAGGAACGAGTTTATGTTTGGATGTAATTTGGATGTTTGGATGTAATTTCAATATTCATAGAACCAATGTAATAGTTTTCAATAATTTAATTATTGCCTTTTTGTAATACTTAGTTGCAAGCTTGCAGCATAGCCAAGATAAAACCTTACACAGAGATTTGCAGCTGGCAAAGTTCCAGATCACAGAATGAAAAGATGCTGAAATGTATCACTTGAGTACAGAGAGGAGTGGAGTACAGCCTCCCATTTAACCCAGGGGGATGGGTTTAATGCAGAGAACAAACTTCTCATATGCAACCCACATACTAGACTATAGAACTAAGAGAGAATAATCCCTGGGGGGTGAGGGATGGGGGGTTCTGAATCTACAGTACTCCCCTTACTGTGCCTCCCTCCAGGTACACAGGGATGTGGCTACATTTTACATCTTACAAAACTATATAGCACAAGCTCGCAAATGAGAAGGCGAAATCTGTAATGAGGCGTGTGAAGATGAATACTCACAAGGTAATGAGAGATTTCAGGGAGTAAAAAAGGAGATACGCTCAAGCAGTATCTCTTAGCTGCCCTGGCACTGGTTCAGTGACCTGATGCTCTACAATGAAAGGCATCTATCGTTGATGTGCCGTGAGGCTCAGAGGGACATAAGAATAGTGCAGGCCAGAGGCCTTCCCTCTCTCAACAGCGACAAGATACAGGGAAATGGATAATTGGACTGCTCCACAGTCTTTTCACTTTCACATGACTTGACCTTGTCCGTACCTATGAGTCACTTGTGGGCTTACTGGTAAAGTAGGGTCTGGTCAATGCTGACCCCTCTCTGTCAAGGTAATGCACTGAAAAGTACATTTTTAGAACATGTTCCTCTTGGAAAATGAATGAGAATAGTACATTGCTTGTTAAAACCAAAGGGAAATGTGTTGTTCACAGAAATCTAGCATGTAGGTTAAACAGATGCCTGTGGATGATGACACTGAAAGTACATCTTGGGGTTTTCTTGCAGAAATGTACTAACAGCTAATTAGGTGCTTGCTCTCTGTGTGTACTGTATCAGGAAAACTCTGGGTTAGTGCTTGGTTGGCCTCTTACAGCCTAAGTCCATGACACATGGTGTGAGGTGCTTGTTGTGCTTGGGTCACCAGCAATGAAAATAATCAAAGAGCGAGCTTAGCTCTCCAAAAATCAAAAATACAAACAGTGTTGCAAAGGATATGGGGAGAGGGACAGACAGAGAGACAGAGAGATAAACATAGACACCGGTGGACTCACCTGTAGGATTTGACAGCGATCAGAGGAACAGTCAATGTTCTCGCATGGCTGGTACATGCCTAGTGTCACACAGTTGAGAAGGATCACCATCATGCTGATGCGCTCAAACCATGTGAAGAAGACCAGGGTCAAGGCAAACACTGTGATTTGCAGATTTTAACAGAAATGTCACAAGTCACCAATTTGTCCAAATCATCATACTGTATGATCTGAAAACACAAAGTTTTTACTCAAACCGCAGTATATTAATTACAAACACTGTAAACATTTTTACTGGCCATGTAGTTTTCTATTATTCACACAGTATGTGAAGCATGTTGGGTCCCCATGACTTTGACTGGTTATCAAAACAGGACAGACAAGCAATAAAAACAGTTCTAATCACAGGCAAAAAGCACTGTCCCCTACACAGATTGATTTGTCACCTGGTTCATGAGAGCTGCCAAGCAACTGAATTGTTTTGCCTCCTGGACCTGCATTATAATTAAACCCTCCTTCATCAAGGTTGCCCTTTTCCAATGCTTTAAATTAGAACCATCCCTTTACAGTCAAATTGGTCTTCTAAATGTGTCAGCCCTGAATAAAAAAACATGCGCACGCACACACACACACACACACACACACACACACACACACACACACACACACACACACACACATTTAAGTCACCCTCTTGGTAAACCACAAGTCAATATAACAATGTAATATTTCTTCAATGCTATAATAAACATATAATTCTTAATAATTTTTCAACAGGTCTTTCTCTTACATGAGCTGTACCGTACTCTGAGAACATAACGCATAGTCTATTGCCATGGTACACACACCATCTCTTCCTCACTTCCTCTCCCTTATTCTCTCCCGCAGTGCTTTTTTCATGTATCTCATTTCCGTCCCTCCTCACAGTCTCTCGTTCCTGTTGGATAATTACTACTTTCGAAAATATCCAGAGGACGTGAACATTGCTTCGGTTCTGTGGATTAAACAAGCATTTTTTTTTAGCACAATAGCTGGTTTTCTCTAAGGCTTGCTGTAAAATTAGATATATATTTCTCCTCCACCCTCCCACCCGACCCCCTGGGAGCAGCTCTGGCTCAGGTCTAAATAAATGCGTGACGGACCATTGAGGGATTAGGCTTGAGTGCCACAAGCACATCGGAACTGAGCACCAGAACAGCAGGACACACACCTGTGTTTGAAGAGAGGAGCGGACATGGAGTGTGTCCACACAAGTGAGTCTGAACAAAGTAGCCCAAGTGCATTCCTTTTCCTGTTGGAGAACTAGGGGATGAGGTGAAGTGGGGGAGGGCATTGCTAGAGCTGACAGGTGTGCTGTTTTTAAATTACTTTTCAATTAGCGGTCGACCCATGTGCCTGGAACAGCAGAGGAGGACACTTCCTTTCTAAATAAAAACATCAGGGGAACAATTATCGGGAGAACTGAAACAAAAAGCAATCAGTCTGACACAGTCACTGGGGAGAAGGGGAACCCTGAAGGACACTTCCAGTGCTGACCAGTGACACTTTGTAAGACTGTTTTTCAGACAAAAAAGTCTTAGCCACACTTTTTTTTTTTTTAGCTTCTATTTTTAGAAATGTTTTTTTGGGGTTCATCTATTGATGCCAGCATGACAAGTGTGAAACTGTGAGTTGTGAATTGGCACGTGAGCAATGCTAACCTAATTTTGGTTTCCAAAACGCAAGCATCGCTCTCTGGAAATAGCAGCAGAGTTGACTGGTCCTCAGAGAGCAGTGTGATTTGTTCACTGTTTGGGCCAGCCAGCTGAGTGAGCCCACCGTCACTGTGAGCCCCGCCCCCTTGGCCCATGGCTTAATGAATGCAGTGGGAATCAGCAGATAATAACATGAGAACCAGAACCTTTACTGCAGAGGCTGAGGGGCGCACATTGAGCCAGAGGGGGGAGTTGCTGAAACCTGGCAATCAAAAACAACTGTTTAAAGTTTCCCTTGTATACAGTGTGTCACTTGTGAAAAGAATGGTGTAGGCTACAGTTATGAATTTGTAATAAGTCCACATATCATCATGCCATGTGCAATCTAGCAGGTCAGAAGATTACTCTCCCAAACTGAAGCCTTTAGAGTCCATCACTGGCACTCACATCACTTTCAGAGGGGGTGCCTTTACAGTTTTACACTGTTCACATGCTGACCAGTGGGTAGACCCCCTGGGAGACAGCATCAGGGTGTAGGGCTTAGCTGAGTGACAGGCGCTGCATTTGAGCAGACTGTAACGGTGCAAACAAAGCCCAGATAAGCAGCACTCATGGAGTGGTGTGCCAGGCAATCCTCAGGCAAATCCATTCCAGGCAAGATGGAATTTCCCACAAGAGGCTTAAGATTCTGATTTTAAAACCCAGTGGGTCTCTGAGCTGCAGGGCACCTTCATTTTTTCTTCATTTTTTATTTATCATAGTTATTTACCATTATTATTCCCTTCTCATATATATAATTTATATAATACCATATATATATAT
>JABJVR010000077.1:1786043-1811777 GCA_025773905.1 Chitala chitala
TATATAATTCATACTGTGTTAATTCTTTAAAATATAACAAAGTAGAGACAAAAATAACCATAAAATTTTTCTGGCCATGTAACACAAAAACATTTCTGTTTAATAACTCATATGTTAATAATTCACCAAAGGTTTTAAAAATATTTTAAATATAGGGAAACCTTGAGAGAAAAATAGTAGTTAAGGGTCTCCTACATACGAAAATAGTCCTAATCTGCTGATTTAAATGCTGGTCTAAGTACCAGAAGGAGGGGCACACACCAGACATGCCACTAATTCATACATTACTGACCTAACGCAGATAAAACTCAGATCCAGTTGTTTTGGGGTAATGGTCCTGCAACGAGCAGTCTTAGTTCAGCTCTCAAGGCTGGTGCCATTAGCAATTCAGCATGTACTGGTGTACCTGAGGTTGATAAAGTTGCATCTTTATACTACCAAACATTTGTTACCTGGTGCAGTTAAAAAAGCTTAAGCCTCTCCTTTAACTTTCATGTTAATGCAATCTCAAAGGTCTGCTACCAGCAGCTCAGAAACACTTTTTGGTTGCAGCAGTTTCTTACAACTGAACATACTGAGAAAATAGTGCAAGCATTTATTTACAGTAGATTACATTGTTGCAGTGTTCCACTTTCTGAGAGCACAAATTGCACATTGAACACTTTATAACTTTCAAAACATGGCTGCTAGAATTATTTCTGAAAGCAAAAAGTATGACCATATAAGACCTGTTCCATCCCTAATTCAATGGCTTCCTTTGAAATGTAGGACAACATGTAAGACATTGGTCAAGTGCTGGTATATCAAACAGAGATGATTAATACATATACTCCAAGTTATTCTTTATGATCTTATAACACAAGCCTTCTTTCCATTTCACTTATACATAAAAATATTGGTGCTAGAGCATTTAGCTACAGGGCCTGTATATTTAAGCAATATCACACTTGAGGTCTTGCTGTTGTAGCACATTACAGTGTTGCGTTGAGCTGCTGACCAACAGTTAGTGTAATGAATAATTATAAGAACACCTGTGAAGCGGAGTGATACATATAGTAAAATGCCCCAGTGTTGTTGTACTCTATATTGACACTGATGGAATGCCTCTTTTCCAATCAAATTACTTGGTCAGAACTAACTGTTGTATAATATGGAATAGTCTGCCTGGTGCCTGGCTACATACGGGATGCCAAATCAGACTCAGTCTTGAAATCCAGACAGAAAACCTACTTCTTTGAGTCAGTGGTGGATTTAGAAATTTGGGGGCTCAACACAAACATGGATTTGGGGCCCTCTGCATTCAGTGCTTCTGACTTGCTAAAAATACTTAGGCGTAAGTCATGGGGCCCTGGCAGTTTGGGGCTCTAGACGCTCACCTACTTTTGCCTAATGGTAATGCCACTTCTGCTTTGAGTTAGCCTTCCCACAACAGTCTTTACAGTTAGCTGCTCTGCAGCAGGCAGGATTCCAAATCAGGTCGCCTGCACCAAAGACAAGGGCTTAGCCCGCTGAGCCAAAGACTCAAGTAAAGACTCAAAGTAACGGAGGGTTAACATGGTGCCAGTGAGGTCAGCTGCCATCTTGACTGGTCCAGTCATACTTTGTTTTGTTTATTTTTTATTCTTTAAACCCCTTTTTTTAACCATGGCTAGCACCAGATTGGACAGAAAAAGTTATTTCTACTGGTTTACAATCCAGTCAGCTATGGTCACTTTTAACACCAGATCCAAGTTGGCCAAATGAGATGAAGAGGAACAAAACACTTGACCTGAAACATCGGCCTTGACGGAAACAAGCCGGCATTAGGAACAGGCTGGGCTCATGCACATCATGCTCCCCTACCTAGCATCTTGCTAGCTAGCATCCACTTTCTGGGGAACAAGCTTGATGGTCCGCAGTTAAATTTCAGAGGTACATTAAAGATTGCAGTCTCCTCTGCTTCAATAGCACATGACTGAACTTAGGGATATCAGACCATTTCGTCCAGCAAGCCAGTTGTTCTTGGTTTTACCCCATGGACAGAACAATGGAGTCAGGGAAGTCAAGGGGAGTTAGTGTGTGCCTGATGGAAAATAGCAACTGGTGTGACAATGCTGTGACGTTGTTCCTTTCACTTGCTCCCACACATCCAACCTAGAGCTCCTGACTATCAAATGTCACCCTTCTTCCTCAGGAATTTACCTCAGTCATAGTAACTGCTTCCACCATTTTATGTGAACTACCTGAGGCTCTCACTCAATACCAGACTTATCAATGAGATGCTGCACTCATTTTGACAGGAGACATTAACATTGCAAATCTCAAATGCTAAAGTGCCGAACTTCCTCCAACCCATCAGCTGCCCAACCAGGAGCGAAAGCATCTTGGAGCATTTTTACACCCCATTTAAAGATGACTAAAATAGTCCCATCCACCATTTGGGAAATCAGACCACACCACCATTTTTTTCCTCGTGTCTAGTTACAAACAAAGGATGAAACAGGAAGCTCCAATTTAGAGGGCAGTCAAGTACTGGATGGAGTAATCAGAGGCTGCTTTGTAGAATGCTCTAGATGATCAAGTCAACTGGATCATGTTCATGTACCATTCTGATGACATTAAGGTATTTACAGAAGCAGTTTTTGAATTTTGTGGGAAAATGGCAGATGATACAGTTAAAAAAAACCGTCATCAGAACATTTCCCAACCAGAAGACGTGGGTGAATAAAACCACGAATGATGCTCTATAATTTCACACCACTGCCTATAATGAGGGGCTCGCCATCGGGAACATGGAGAAGTATAAGGCTGCATCCTACAATATATGTTGAGTGGTAAAGGATTCAAAGCGATGCTATGGGGGAAACTAGAGTCACATTTCCAACAAGATGACTCCAGGATTCTGTGGCAGGGACTGAGAGTGATAATTGGCTATAAAATACCATACTCACCAGAACGATGAATGCAGATGCAACTCTAGTGGTTGAGTGGAACAATTTTGACACTCACTTTGAAGCTTCAGGTAGTATTGCTCTCAGCATTATCAATGCTAATGACAGCATGCATGCCAAAAGTGTCAGGGCGGAAAACATTTTCATCATTTCAAAGCATGATGTGAGGACGGCTTTCAGGAGAGTGAAACCAGGAAGGCAGAAGGATTGATTTGCATATCAGGTCAGGTCCTGAGAGCCTCCACTGACCAGCTAATACATGTGTTCACTGAGATATTCAACCTCTCCCTGGCACAGTTGGTAATCATCCACAGGCATTAAACAGTCCATTATCATTCAAGTCCTGAAGAAACCCCAGCCTGTCTGCATCAATTATTTTTGCCCAGTAATCCTGACGTCAGTTGTCACAAAGTGCTTTCAAAGACTGGTCAGAGACTTCACTCCCTCTTCATTATCTGACACCCCGGACCCATTACACTCCTACACACTGCCTTGTGCCATTTGGACACTGTAAGGGGAAATTGTTAAAATGCTGTTTGTTGATTACAACTGAGCATTTAAAACTATAATTCCACATTCAGCACTGGAACACCTCAGGGTTGTGCTTTACATATTATGCACTTGTGACTATGAGGCCACTTCCAACTAACACCATTGCCAAGTATGCTGACAATACTGTCATAGTGGGCCTGATATCTGATAATGACAAGACCTACCTGGTGGAGAATAAAAAACATAAGAACTGGTACCAGGAGAACAACTTCCTCCTAAACATCATCAAAATGAAGGAGGTAATACTGGGTTTCAGTGAAAAGCAGGAGAGGAGCTACCAACCCTTTAAAATTATTAGGATCCCAGTGGAGAGTACCTTCACATGACACAAGACCTGGAAAGTTAAACCTAGACTAGTAATATATTAAAGCTATGCAAGTCACAGAGTAAACATACTCAAAAGGCTCAATCGGCAACTAGCTAAGGCAGCCCCAGTCTTCTAGGCAGGCACAGGGGTGATAAAGCATATTCATTCATTCATTCATTCATCTTCTATGCCACTCATTCCTGGTGAGGGTCGCAGGGAAGCCTGGAGCCCATCTCAGAACACATAGGGCACAGGGCAGGGGACACCCAGAACGGGGCGCCAACCCACCACAGTGACAAAGCATATGAAAACACAAATTGTACTGCTCTACCTATATTCCACAAGGACTGCCCAGTGCCATGCGCACTCCAAACAAAAGTAGATGCAAAGCTCCATAGGTTTGAAAATGAGAGCATGTTGCCAAATGGCCCAAGTCAGACAATGCAACATACAACTTGCCTAATTGACATGTTCCACATTGCTCAGAAGGAGCCATTACCAGTCATACATAAACGAATTAAACAGGAGACCATCTAAAATCTATGAGCTGACACTGAACGGATAGCCAGCGAAAGGGGATGTTTTTGTAACCTGCTTGAAAACACAGGATTAATATAGAAATAAAAATGTAATTCATCTTAATTTTGTGGTTTAACTTCTTTAATTTGTAGTAGAGTAGATATATGCCAATCAAACTATTTTGTTACACCGAGTCCTACCCCTGAGAAAATCTGATGTAAGATCCATGCTGGGAGAATTGAACATGAAACTGAGAGAGAAAGAGAGAAAGGGCATTGTTCCATGTAACTACATCAAGTTAAAAATGTTTGGGAAAAATTACCATTAAATCAATAAGAAAAGAAAAATAAAATTACAATAAGGTTCTGTGTTGAAGCCATTGAATCTTTGGAGTGATTTTCTTTAATTGGTTAGATGAATCCCCCCCACTACAGAGGACCCCTGGAGACAAACTACCCTGCGACCAATACCCATTGGACTACTTTGGCATCCACTAGCCCATCAGGGGTGGTTTGGCCAGGGTCTCATCAGGATCCACAACACCAAAACATCTGGATCCAGAATGTCAGACTGAAGTGGCACCACGACCAAGGAAACAGGTGACATCAGGGCAGATATCTGTGTACCACAGGCAACACGAGAGTCAGGGACTGGGTAAACAGACAGGGCTTGTATGGCACAGGATTTGCACACAGCCATCCAGGGCATTTGGGTGTCAATAGAAACCAAGCACACTGGATGTCTGAGTTTTAGCCACTTATCCCCGTGTGAGGTCCACCTAGTGGGTTATATCTGACCATACCAGGGGCACCTGCGCTGAGACATTCTCCTGACCAAACTCAGATTCACTAGATATCTCTACAAGCCACACAGGGGGATCCACAACAGAGAAAGGGAATCCCTCTGGCTCTAGGAGCATGCACCCAAGATGCACGGGAGTGGGCCATGACCACAAGGAATAACAGATTTGTTCAAAAGCATCTTCAAAGAATATGTAGGTGATGGCATCTCATCCCCCCCTTATCCCAGTCAGCAACTCTGCTGGTAAGGCACTTCTTTGCAGAGACAACTTTTTCAGACTCTGTACAATACTTCTTTGCACAGCCATCAAAATATCGAAACAGTTCAGTGAAGAACATGTTAATGCAAAAAGTCACCAACAAAAGCTGAAGGCTTAGAAGCCTTCCCCTTCACTAGACTCATTGTGAGCAAGTTGTGGTAATGCGTTGGGGAACGCAGAAACCGAGGCAAGCAAGACTCTACTGTACAAAGGGGGTTTATTCAAACAAACAGGGCGTATATACAGGGGAATTAAAAAATTGCAACAAAAAGACCATCAATTAACATAGTGCATCTAGCAGGGCCACAACAACAAGCAATAGAGGAAATTGAGGGGGAGAATATTAAGAGACAAAAGAATAAATGAAACACAGGTGATATTACTGATTATATTAACACAATGACTCAGAACATGAAAGCAGAGAAAAACAAAGAAACAGAAAACAACTAGTGACATCTAATGTTAAAGAAGGGTAGATTTAAATTTGTAAATGCAATATGGTGTACAAATTGTGGTTTGGGTCTAATACACAAGAAAAAGAATTGATTACAGTGGACACCACTTGTTGCATCATTTTCCAGTGTCACAAGTATTACTTACCCCTGTGAAACCCATCAAGAAATATTATTTTTTCATTTTAGAAGTGCATGCATTTTTTTAACACCCCTATTACATCAAATTATAGCATGCATAACAGGTTCATGAATTACATTTTGAATAAAAAGTAACATAATAAAGATAGATTAAAAAGTTGTCCAAAATGTTAATCCAATTACATTTGACTGAGATCTGTTGGCAGGCAGTTGTAATACAGCATGTCCTACCTTGGCATACTGCCACCTTGTGTTAATTTGATATGTTGCATTTTATTTCTGATACTGCTTTTGGTGCCTTAGTGGGTAGCTCTATTGGCAGACTTTGCCAGAGTCGTGGGTTCACATCTGGCTTGTGGAACTGTATATAAGCGTGAGAGTGTGTCATGTGCTGGGTTGGTGTTTTTTCCAGGGTGTATCCTCCTTGAAGCCTGAGGTGAAGCACTTGTCCCCCTCCCTGCAATCCCTGCTAAAACGTTCTGTAAAATGCCAGACAATTCAAGTCAAAACTGAGATATTTAGTAGAAAGACTGGGTTATTGAAGTGAAGTGAATTATCTTTATTGTCATCATACACAGAGTACAATGATATTTGGTGTAGCTTACTTTCTGTTAGATAATTTAGAGGAAAATAAAATTGCAAGTTTTAATCAATCTTGTTTGTTTTGCTTTATAGTTAATTTAATTGTTGCCTCAAACTCTAATTTAATTTTGTACAGTTACTCTGTCCTCCTCTCTGATGGGTTAGCACTCTGTCCAGGTTGTCCTCTGCCTTGTGCCCTAAGATGAATTGTGATAGGCTTCAGGTCACCCACAACCCTGAATGGAATAAATACTTTGGTAGTGGTTGGATTGATGGATAGATGAATGGATGATTTTCTCCGTGTTGGTGTCCCCAACAGGTGGCGTTCTAGGAGATGGACTGTGCTATATCTAGTTATGGTCCTTTCTGTATAGATGATGCTACCAGCAATAAACAAACTGTAGAGCCTTTTCAAGAAACAGTGCACTGTTTGTGTGTGCGCGTGCGCAGAGAGAGAGAGTGAGAGAGAGAGAGAGTGAGAGACAGAGACAGAGAGAGAGAGAGAGAGAACTGTCTTTAACATAATCTATGTTCATCTTGTAAATGTAAACGATGTAAAGTCTCCTCCTTTGACCTTGTTGCTAATGAAATATTTATACTGAATGCAGCAAGCTTTTCTCCACTATATATCACCCATACTGGAAGACCAGAAGAATCTAGCTGCTGGGAATGTGTAGTTCAATGTATGTGTAATATGTTTGTCAGTGCATTGTTTATTTCTAATGAATATCACCAGTTGAAATATGTGTGAATCTCATATTATACGATTCTATGCAATTAGAGCACCTTAGTAACTTAAGAAATCCAGTGGGACTTGCATCAATAACAATAGCATATTCCTTTGGTGTGACTGGTATACCGAACTTTTGAAAATGTTTTGGGTATTACAGCAGCATACCATCTTTGTTTACCAGTTGGCTTACCAGCAAAATACTGTTGTCAAACCATGAGTGATAAAACAGTATGTCTTTATAATTCCAGATGAAGTACCTACGTGGAAACTTAACATCTTGCATCAGAAACTCCTTACTGGCGTATACGTCATCGTGTTCGCGCTGACGTTATTCTGAGACTTTTATTTAGCTAAGCACTGTTGCTCAGTGTTTATACAAAATTTTCATTCATTCAGATGTAAACAAGGTGTCGCGAACATAACTGCAAGCAGCCAAGTTTAAGGTATTTTTGTGGGAAGACAATGTTCTACGTTATTTTAACATTATGGAAAACAAATGGTAGCAGAATTTACTTGAATTGTTGACATGTATGTTTAAATATTAAAATTTAAACATTTAAGAGGAGTGGCTACACGTAGTTACGCCTACGGCGTTTTTAAGGAAAGTATTTAAAAAATATTTAATAAGAAGGAGGGACTCTACGAAAGGTCCTTGTGCTCTGCAGAGGACATTTTTGAATATTTAATTAGGGGGCGTGGAAATAGGCAGTGCGAGCGTAAGCTAACGTTGGTGTTGCGTTATCTATAGTGTAACCGTCGATAAACAAGTGGTGTAGTAAATAAAACGCATTTTAATGATTTAGAAAATACCTCTGGATATCTTCCTAGAGATAACTGTCAGACACAAGAGGTATATAACAGCATTTTCATTTGGCTGTCTGGCTAAGAAGCCGGTTGTTAGCTAGCAAGTTAGTGCCCTCTATACTTACAGGCGCTGGTTAGCAGAGGTTAGCGTTACAGGAATTATAGTTTAATTTTTTTATTTTGTGGACTTGCATAGGCTTAATTTTTGTCTTCTTTTTGCTAAGGTTGGGGTGATGGCGTCGTTGGCGGCGACAGACCCTAATATAAGCCCGGGTCCTGTCGTACCCCCCACTGAATCCCTAGTACCTGCTAGTATGTTTGCGCCGGGCCGAGGTTGTGGAGAAGACATGACTGATACAGAAAACTTCGAGGACGGAGAAACCTGCAACGGAGAGGCCGGTGATCATCTAGATTTCACTAGTAAGGTAGGCCGTATGTGGTATCTTTATTTAATCAGTTCTTGTTTACGTAAATGCATATGCTACTGCACATCTTGCTTTTGTTTTAAGATCCGCATGTGTAAATGTCCGTATAGAACAAAAATAATTTTTGGTTCTCCAGCAGGTCGACACTGCTTCAATAGTTAGCAGCCGTGTAGATCAAGCCTTGAATTGAATGACACGTCTTGAATCGCCATAATTGCTGACACGCGCTTAGATCCATAACAGTACCCGTACACGTATTTGTAAATGATCGTCCAGTAACTTGTTTGCTTACATTTTTTAAAATCAGTTAGTATCTACGGGAAATAAATAGAGAAAGTGAAAGTGTATACCTGTTCGGTGAGTTAACAGATTTGCCATATTTGTTTTTGTTCAAGTTTTAGTGTTTACCTTTGTGAAAAAATCTGTCACACACAAATTATAAATAGTCGGAGTAGGCCTTACCACACCACAGTGTTCTTAGTGAGAGTTTCAGTTTTGGGTAAAGTTTGCAGTCTTACAAATTATGACAATATTAGGAACGTATTGATAAAATCCATGTATCACACAACCTCTACCTTTGAATGTAAATAATTGCTTGACTTTTTGGAGGTGGGGAGGGACTAAAGCATCCTTTGTACTAGGAATATTGTAACATTACCCAGAAAATTGTATATTCAGCTGTTGTTGTAAAGTGAATACTTTTGGAAAAGTATTGTGAGCCACTGGATGGTCTGTATTTCGATAGAGCGTCAGTCTGCATTTGGCAGTAGGATTGACTTGAGTTTGACCATTTGCGTTGCAAACGCACAGATGGAAGAATTGCTAACTACAGAGAGACCTTGCACATATTTGTTTGAGTTAACATACAGCGAGTAAGGTGGCAAACTGCCCAATCTGATGTAACTTCAGTGTAAGAGTGTTCTTCGTATAATAGAATGTGTGACAGCATCAAAGGCAGGTACATTGACAAAGGAATTTATTGTTGTACAAACTTTACAAAAGTAATGTAACATGGTAGTAATAGTGTAATTATACTAACAGGGTTTAGCATTTAAAACATGTAGCCATCTAAGAAATGCATGTAGGCAATCAGTTTTTTTTTTTTACTGATCTTGAAGTTATCAAATGGAGATTGACAGGAAAGGTCTCACAAAGTACAGTAACTCAGAGTAGGTTTTAAAGAGGAAAAACAAGCAGCCAAAACAGTAACAGTACAAGGAAAAATTGCCTGACTTATTTGAAGTCAGAGCAAATCTCCTGGAACACATTAATATTAAAAAAATGTATATGCAGTATGTTTGAAAACAGTTGGATTTGCAATTTATAAACCGTGTTCTTGGTTAGTTATGTGACATTTTAGTCAAACATGTCAGAACCGTGCATTCAGGCTGCTTTCAGAATAGTCACAAGCTGATGAATATTAATGTGCAGTGTTTGGGGGTGCAACTCTATCCCATCTACTATTGCAGTCTTAAAGTGAAACCATTGGCTTTGCAAGTCCAGACATGTCTCTGGCCTGGTGCAAGCACGGTTTGCATTTTAATGGATGGTGTGTGTTGAACACCTGTCTGATTCTCTGCACTGCTGAAAATTTTTATAAATCTGAGCAATAAGGCACAGCGTTGTTATTCATGACTGGTTGGTGTGTCTCAGTGAAGTGACTGATGACAGTCCAAATCCTGCAGGGTGTGCCAGGTGATGTTCTGCACGTGCTGAGTAGTGACAGTAATGATTTTTTTTTTTTTCCAACAGATATAGTTCTGCTTGCAAAGTTATAGTCTTCAACCTGGATGAATATGTGAAGTGGTATAACTTTGCATTGGCTGTGTGCCAGAAGTTGAAGTGCACATTGGAGCAAATTTGACACCATGTCTTCTCCAGTGTGTGGGCTCAGGTTGACTGACTTCAGCAAGCTGATGAAACATCTGGAAAGTCCTTAGGAAACCTGCTGAGTGAATGATGCAAGTCAGGCCTAATTTAGTAAATTGGCTGGACAGAAAGGCCACTTGTTTTCAGGCTCTGACAGCAGGAGCTTCCCTGTCACACCCCCCCCCCCCAACATTGGGGATTTCCATGAACTGTTGTTGAGTTTGTTTTGTATAGGAAATGCAGATCTGAGCATTCCTCTAATGACTCATTATGGTCAGGTGAGGACTACACTGAAATGTGTCCCCTGTTCTTCTGTCACCCAGCTGTTTGTCACGGTGTTGTATGGGAGGCAGTGCTGGCATTGTTTTACTCTCTCCAGTCTGATTGGACCAAACATCTGTCATTTTTATTGTTGACAAATCCTCCACTTGTCCATTGGTTTCCCTCAGATTTGCTGAGTAGTCAGCAGCAGATCTCAGGTGTTGCCTTGGGAAGGTATAACATGTCTTACAACAGGCAGGCACCTGAGGCCAAAGACTGAGTATAAAAGACAGTGTGGCCATTGCTTTGATGTTGTTGTCATTTTGTGCCCATTTCTTCACTTTCATTTGCAGTTTGCCCTGGTGAGTCCCAACGGGGAGCAGTATGACTCCCTGCTGCGGCAGCTTCGGGAGCGCGTGGAGGAGGGCTGCGGCGAGACCATCTATGTGGTGGGAGTTGGCTCTGGTAAGGCACCCCTCTGACATGCCTCCAAGCTCCCTCTCCTGCCCAGATGGCCTCCAGGATTCCACATCATTGACAATCATCAAAAGAGTCCCTTTTTGTGAATGCAGCGGTATTCAACTTCTGTGTTTATTTTAAGTTGAAAAGTGTTTGATATGATTTAGATAAAGTTCTGCTCACAAGCCAGCACTGTCAGGTTTGCTATGCTGTTTGTGATACGTGCACATGCACGCTGCCTTCTGATGGTACAGGGTGTTTCCAAGTGAGCTCTTCAGCAAGAAATTATCTTCACCTGGGAAAGGTTGTGAAACGATTGTCACATGTGTTCTGTTGCGCTCATTGGAAGAACACGTTCTTGGAGATGTTTTCACTGAAATCCAATAAAGACTCATCACAACCTGCTGTGATTGTCTTAAAATCAATTCTTTGTATTTTTAGTATGATCCTGTCTATGTCAGTCGCAGGTTAGGTTAAATGTGAAAAGTCAAAGGTCTTTCACGTGGCCTGGCTCTGTGCATGCACATTAGCACACCTAATACCTCACCAGGTTCTTCTTTTTTTTCAGCCACAGTGCATTTTCACAGAGATGTCATTCTGTGGCTCTGTAATTCATCATGAGGCTGGACAGGTCCAGTCAGTTCCTCTGTGTACACCTATTCCTTCTTGCTCTGATCGCCTAGTATTTTATCAGTGTAGGTCATTGTCTTCATTGTCAGTGGGTGATCTGCTGTCAGGACCAGGGGTGTTGGTTTACATTCTTGTGCCACGTGATACGGAGGTGTTCTATTGATCTTTGATGCGGATTGAAACACTGATGTGGAATACAGAAGTCGACTGCACATACAACAGCACAATAATAGAGATCAGAATGTTTAGCTGGTGTGCTGTGTACTATAGCAAGTGCCAAAAAGGAATCTGCTCATCCCACCTGACTTCCATACATGCCAGCAATAGTAACCAGCAAAGTATAATTGAGATTTAAAAAGTGAACTGAGCCCAATACAGTTTTTTGATGGGCAGATTGTCATGGCTACTTAAAGCAGCCTGAGCTGCTGTTGATTTACTGCATAGGCTTTCAGTGCTTTGTTTACAGATTATACCCTGACTTTCAGTGCTTCATAAAGGAATATAATAAAGAATGTGTATCTGAGCAAATATTAGGTTGAATTGTTGATTATACGTGCCTCAATCGTGTTTTCTGTACATATACCCGAGATGGCAAACCGAAAGTGTCAGACCATTACAACTGATCAGAGTTCAAACTTTCAATTTTTTACAAACGTAAGGTTTTTTGCTCTGGAACATTTTGGTAATAGCAGTCCTTGTTGCTTCTGTTGGAAGCACAGTCTAGTTTTTTTTTGGGTGTTACTGTCTTTGAAGTAGAGCAAAGCCCAGGAGTGGCCTGTGACAGGCAGTGGGTGTATCTGATTGGCTACCTGTTCGTCAGTCAATGTATGCACCTGTCTTCTTCCTTGCAGATGGTGGAGATTACGGGCTGTCGGAAGCTGACATGGAAGCTTCAGTTGCCACAGTGCGGTCCCTTTGCGAGCAGCTGGAAGCTGATCTCATCTTACTACGTGAACGGAATGAGACAGGGGGCCGCGTGCGTGACTACCTTATACGAAGACGGGTAGGAGAGGCTGACTTTCTGGAGGTCAGGTGAGCACAGGGTTGGGCAACAGTTGAAAGACAAAGGTACAAAGATAAATGGCAAATAATCTGCAAATTCTATTCCAGGCAACTGGGTTTTTCATCACAGAGATGACCCCAAGAAAATGGTGACTTGTAAAGGCAGGAGGCCCTCAAGTTCTTTCCTCTGTTTTTATGGTTATAGCATTGCTACCACAGGGGCCTCTTGCCTTTTGAAGTATGGCTGTTCAACCTGCAGTCCACTCTGAGACTCACACAGTCGCCCAGGGATTATTATGTCCTGGTATTTCCTCTCTCTGCTCCTGTTAATTACTTTTTAGTATCATTTTGTGTTCTGTTGTATTTTTCATGAAATAAATTTTCCAGCTATAGCTGTTTGTATCAGGTGGGTAATTAATGATGCTCCCAGAAATGGGACTAAATATTTTGTCTGTGAAATTCACATGCAGGTAATGGAAATTAATTTGTTGAACATACAGCAGAGCAGTGGCATTTCTGTTCTCATTATGAAGCCAAAAGGGTGCTGTGTTTATCCCATCAGCCTTTGTTTCTTGTAATGAAAATCAAGACTACAACAAGACATTTGACTTTCTCTACTCAGGGTGGCGGTGGTGGGCAATGTGGATGCAGGAAAAAGCACCCTACTGGGCGTGCTGACACATGGCGAGCTTGACAATGGCCGTGGCTTTGCCCGGCAGAAACTGTTCCGCCACAAGCACGAGATGGAGAGCGGTCGCACAAGCAGTGTTGGAAACGACATCCTGGGCTTTGACCAGGAGGGCCAGGTAGTCAACAAGCCTGACAGTCACGGCGGCAGCCTGGACTGGACCAAGATCTGTGAAAAGTCCTCCAAGGTCATTACTTTCATTGACCTGGCTGGCCACGAGAAGTACCTAAAGACCACAGTTTTCGGCATGACAGGACACCTACCGGATTTCTGTATGCTGATGGTGAGGTCTCAGGCTGCTCATCATCATCGTTGTCATCGCCATCATTTTCACTTGTTTGTCTAGCTTTAATTTAAAGATTTCGTAACTTTTAGTTTTTGAACTTTAATAGATCTACCCTCCTTTTATATAAAGATTAAATTTTTTGTATGCTGAACTCCTGCCTCTCCATCTGTGAGATATGAGATATGAGATATGTTCCTGAATCAGTTCTGACATTACGTCGGATGTCATGGTCACTTTCATCTGTGCCCCTGCGTGCAGGTGGGCAGCAATGCTGGGATTGTGGGCATGACCAAGGAGCACCTTGGCCTGGCACTGGCTCTCAACGTGCCTGTCTTTGTGGTAGTCACCAAGATAGACATGTGTCCAGCTAACATCTTACAAGGTGAGAGGTTGTAACAGGCTTGGGTCTGCTTTGGGCCCACACGCTGTTGCTACCACTGCATTTTTGCTGTATGATGCCTTAGAATGCTGCGAGCAGTCTGAGATCTCGAGCCAATCACTCTGTGCACCATACCAGGGGCCCTTAGCCTGGCTCTGCCAGCTTGGTGAATATGTAGCTCTTCAGCTGCTGAGAATCTCACCATTACAAGAGAATGGTGCATTAGTGCCATGAATGATCTCCTTGACCTGTATAAGATCAGGTCTTTGAAGAAAGCCAAGCAATTTTGGATGATTCAGCACATCCACTATGGAAAGAATTTAACGTGTTGCCATCAGGGCGCAGATACTCCTTGCCGCGTTGCCGAACCAACAGGTTTATAAAGTCCCTACTGTCATTAGTTTGGTTAATAGCAGATTTAACTAATTGTTATTGTGTGTGAATGTGTTATTTGTTTGTTATCACTGCTGACTGTAAACCAAATTGCCCCATGGGGGATAATAAAGTGACCTTGACCTTGACCTTGACTTAAGGGCGATGAATGTTTCAGTTGAACTCTTAAGTGCTTTGGTGGTAAAATAAAAATGTGTGTAGAACATCCTATCAGTATAAGGGTTGTGGTATCATGCAGTATAACTCTAATACCACTGAACATTTTCAACTATGCCAACCTATACTGTGCTGAACTATAGTCCAATTTAAGGCTCATGTGACCAAAGTCAGTAAAATGCTGTATTTGCCAGCATATGGTAACTGGTTGTTATTACAGTTTTTAAGATTATGTAACGTCTTTTATTAGACCACAAAAGAATGGGGCTGACAACTTTGATTTTAGAAGATCTTGTGTGAATGTTCAGATTTTGTTTATCTTTCTAACAAAGGAGTTAGGCTTAATTTGACTACAAAGAAATACTGGATAACTCCGTACTCTAATTCACTTATATTTTCATCCATGATATTAACATTTGTAACTGTGTGTGTGTGTGTGTGTTTCACATTTGTCTCCTGTCCCCCAGAGACCCTGAAGCTGTTACAGAGATTACTGAAGTCTCCAGGCTGTAGGAAGATCCCCGTTCTGGTGCAGAACAAGGATGATGTTATCGTTACTGCTTCAAACTTCAGCTCAGAGAGGTACATGTCTGATGTTTTCTAGTTCCATAATCACTCTCACCTGTTCCTGTGTTATGTGAGCAGACTCTGAAGTGCATAGACTATCCTATACTGTGGTCATGCCCTGTTGCACTGAGAGAACCGATCCCCACTCCTGTATGCCTGATTGTTGTATCACTGGTTTGCCTTTCTTTATAGGATGTGCCCCATCTTCCAGATATCCAATGTGACAGGAGAGAACATGGACCTCCTCAAGATGTTCCTCAACCTGCTGTCCTCCAGAACATCTTATAGTGACGAGGAACCTGCCGAGTTTCAGATTGATGACACATACTCAGTACCGGTGGGCCTTCTACTTGTGTCAGTACCTCAGTAACCACCTCAGGCCAGAGACACTGAGCCTGCAGCATTACCACCTCAAGCCATGGACACTGACTGAGTCTGCAACATTACTGCTTTCTTTATGTATAGCTGTGTATTAGAAGCAGTTTGAGCACAGTCTGCTTACCTTAGAATTGTGACCTTTAGTAACAGGTATGGATAAGGTCTTCATTCACAAGTATACTCGTAAATTGATGCCAGCCAGAACTGACTACAGCCTAGCTCTGTGCTGTAGATGTACTGTGTTACACACGACATTCAGCGGTGCTCCGATAACACCAGGTTCTGCCTGTTCTGCATCGCTGCACCCCACAGGGTGTGGGCACCGTCGTGTCAGGGACAACGCTACGTGGATTGATACGGTTGAACGACATGCTGCTGCTGGGTCCCGACCCCCTGGGCAATTTCATCTCCATTGCCGTCAAGTCCATCCACCGCAAGAGGATGCCTGTGAAGGAGGTGCGAGGAGGCCAGACAGCGTCTTTCGCCCTCAAAAAGGTCAGAGAAGGTCATGTGTCACTGCCTTGGTCAAGCTCTATCTTGTGCATTTCATAATGAACAAAAATGTTTGCCATTAGGGGCATGCAAAGCAGAATAATTTTAAGATTATGGAAGGTTTTTTCACTTTATTAAGTTCTCTTTTTGGTTCATGTCATGTTGAACAGTCTTGAGTAGTGAATGATTCTCGTTCATAAATATGTTCTCCCTGGAGAAAGATGGTAATAACAGATTTAGAGAATCTCTGATAAAAGAAGCAGGTGCTTTATATCGAGAATAAGCTCAGGTAGAGAAACCAAGAATCACTTTTTGAAATACCAGGCTGTAATTTCAAGGGTGGCATGAAATATATACATAATGAGGGATCACTGGAACTGGTGTAATTATGTTTAAAGGTAAAACCTTTTCTTAGTGGCCAGTTCAGTTTGTTTTAGGTCATATGCTTCTTAAGCTTAACAAAAGAGTTCTTAAGGCTTTCAACAAGATCATGGGTAATGGTATATTAGGAGATCGACTCAAGTCCTGTCCAGAGAATTCTAGCCCAGTGTTCTGAAATGAGATTCCAAGTGAATGACTGTCAGTGGGAGGTATTGTTTTAAGTGTTTTAGCGATTAAATCTTTCCCTCATTGTGTCAGCAGGTCATAATCATAACACCTTTTATTTTACCTGTAGTGAATTGTACAGTTGAGTCAAGCAGAAGTAACACCTATTAACTTCTCAGCTTTCTATGAATGTAGCATTGTTATAGTAATACAATGCCAAGCATAATGTATCATGACAGGTTATATAACACAGGACTGTGGAGTCAGAAGCAATTATCGGGTTACCAGAGTCGGCAAAAATCTAACTCGGTAAATGCATCGTATATACCAGTGTATAAATCGACCCCCAATTATTAGAGGTGTTATATAGGTTTAGGCCTATATTTACCAGGTAAGTTGACTCCCAAAATTATGTTAAACTTTTGAGCTTGTGTATTCATATGCTTAACTTTTAGGCCTAGACTAGACAGCAGAAGTGAACAGATAATCCTGTTTAATATAAAATTATAAATGCTGATCTACTTACTTTGTCCTGTTATGATAGACTATTTTATTTTACTTTACAGTTAAGATGTTCAGTGTTTAAACCAGTGTTGTGGAGTGAGATTCATGGAGTTGGTGGTATCATAAATTGAGGAGATAGAATTAAAGGTTTTGTGTGCTGACTCCACAGCCCTGATATAATGGGAGTGGCATGATGTTGTTTAAACCTTCCCAGAAGCCTTTGCCTTCAGAGCTTTGGTGTGGGGGTGCAGGGCTGTAAACCTAGTAGTATGCTTTTTGTCAGTTGAGTGTAAGACTTCAGATGTAAGATGTAATTTTGTGGTCAGCTTGTGCCAGCATGTTGCCTGCCAGTGTCTGGTATTTTAATGTCCACAAGATGGTGTAAGAACTGTAAGTGTTCACATTCCCTCTTTTCTTTTGTTACCCATTCTCCAACTTCCTAGATCAAGCGCTCGTCCATCCGAAAGGGCATGGTGATGGTGTCCCCCAAGCTGACCCCACAGGCATGCTGGGAGTTTGAGGCAGAAATTCTGGTTCTGCACCACCCTACCACCATCTCGCCACGATACCAAGCGATGGGTAGGTGTAGTATGGGTGCAGTATGGCACGATAAAGTGAGACCATTCATGCTTCTGATGATCATACACACACACGCCACCCTTATCTTTACCAGTTTCTGCTGTCTTTGGTCTTTGTGGTACAGCAATGCCCGTTTTTTTTTTTTGATACCATAATTTTTATTTATGTTTCCGAAATGTAAAGTTTTTTTAACAAAAGATGTTGTAGTCATTCCTTGGTTTCTGAAATTTTAAATTCAGTTTTTGACTGCAACGGTTCTCGGGTCTTGATGCTCAAATTTAAATACCTAAACTGAAAATGTTTTGTTATAACTTATTCAAAGCACATCTAGACAAAAACGGACAACTTATGACTGGAAATGAATGAAGTGACATACTTAATGCTAGTGCGCCCCCTATTGTTTTCAGGTGGCTTTTCAATCTTGTGTTCACTTTGTATGTTTCACAACCATAAACAAAAGCAATGAAAACAAAGGTCTGCTGCAACAATTTTTCTGTCAGTGTACACAAAAGGTGTTAATTCCAGAAAAATCCATTGTTTGTATAATTCAAAAAGTTGTCTGCACTTTTTAAGTTTCTCTGTTTGCTGCTGTATGTGGGACGGGAGGTAACACAATGGAGAGTGCGGGACTGTATGTTTCATTGTGAGCTCCGTATTTGATGATTTTCTAATTTGTGTGTCACAAATTAACCATCATGATAAAATCATAGGTTTGTCATTAGACTGGTATTTTAAAGCACTTTAGGGATTTTTGGCAGAAAGGTTTTGGGGTTTTTAACTGAGCTGTGAATGCTCTTTCAGTTTACATGTGGTTTTAGGTGATGTAATCCTTGAGACTGCTGTGTTTGCAACAGTGCTGCAGTGTCTGTTTAATACTGTAGAGTTACACTCCTTTCCTTTGTACTCTATGGCACTCAGAAACATTAACTGATGTATACTTTTTAACTCCATATCCGTTTTGGTTCTTAACTTCCCACAGTACATTGCGGGAGCATCCGGCAAACGGCCACCATCCTGACCATGAACAAAGACTGTCTGCGGACAGGGGACAAGGCGACAGTGCATTTCCGCTTCATCAAGACCCCCGAGTACCTGCACACGGAGCAGAGGCTGGTCTTCAGGGAAGGCAGGACCAAGGCAGTAGGCACCATCACGAAGGTCAGCGGACTGAACCAAGTCCAACATAATATAGTCTGCTTGGTTTTTAGGGTAGTTTGACAAACTTGATTTCTTTTTTATGTCTTAGCCTCCAAAGATAATTTTTCGTTGTTTGTATATTATTTTAATCCCACTTGGGAAATATATGATAGGGAAATGCATGAATGTAAGAATATTGACATTGCTTTTTTCTGTTTGACTAATTTTAACTAATGCCTTCATAAATTGAAATTTATTTAGCTGCAACCACAAGGTGGAGCTACACAAGCTGACTGTGTGTAACTGTATTTAAAATGATTAGTCTGTCAAGTTGTAATCCGGCAGGATTTATTTTTGTAATGATGTGGTGCAAAATTAGCTTGCTGCACTAATTACCTGTGCAGCACAAGTTAATACAACCTCAAATCACCTAATAAACCCTTGCCCTGTGAGACTCTTTAGAATGATCTCTACCTAAACTTGCTAAAGGAGCAAGTGAGATTGCCAGTTAAAATGACCAATTACACCTGCCCCACTTTTTTGTTTTTCAGCTGCTGCAGTCAACCAATAATCTGCCTTCCAATGCCAAACCCCCACAAATGAAGATGCAATCTATGAAGAAAACCGTGCCCCGCCGTGAAGACAGCACAGCGCTAGCCAGTGAGGAGCAGGGTCGGCCTGCCAGTCCACACTCTGCACAGCAGCAGGTGAGGGCCAAAGCCCCAGGCCATGTGTACTTACCTGTGCGAGGTCACAGTAATGCATTATATGCGTTTTAAAAGGTCTCTTTATTGTTGGCAGAGTAAGCACTAAAATGCTTTGACACTTGCATGTATTCTGAAGAAAATGTGTGCATACAGATTATTTGGTTTGAAGCGCACCAATAGAAGAGTGCGTGCGTGTGAAGGATGATGGAATGATTAGTAGCATACTCATACAGAACTGTAATGGAGATGTGAAGGAAGGGGTTGGACTAGTGGGGAAAGGGATGGGTAGGTCTTTTAAGGGGCGGGGGGGGCCCTGCATTCATCTGTGTGAGCCAGGAGATTAGACTAGAGCCTGCTGCCGGTGCCAAGGTCCCTGTTTTTAGCCCCTTATCGCTCCTGCAGCCCTGTCTTTTCCAATCTGCTGGTTAATCTCTCTGTTTCTCTCGCACCGTCACCACGCCTCGCCACTCTTTCCCGCCGTTCCTCCTTTGTGTTCGTCACGCTCCGTTCTTCTCCTTTCTCTTAATTCAATTTTATTCATCCTTTTTTTTTTTTTTTTTGCATTTTTCAACCTCCCACACATTTGCACTTGTCTCTCTGCTTCCCGGTGCATTCCCCCCCCCATACTAACACAAACCTACCCCCTTTTCCTGCTTCCACAACATGCTGCTGGGTGTGTTAGACCATGCTGGAGGACGAATCACAGAGTAAAGATGGCAACAAAGAAAACAAGGTAAAACTAAAAGAGGTGTCTTGGTACTTTGTGTGCCACTTCGTGTTGTGTTGCTGTAGAACTGACTGGTTAGCCAGTGTGCAGAATCACTGCGTCTCCTGCCAAGATCATGTGTGACTGCATAACTTTCAGGCAAGTTTGCCTATGTATAAAAGTAGTCACGTCTGTCTGACAGGACTGACAACTCTCACCAGGTGTTTACTGTAGTGACATTTTATAGTTTTTTTTAAGTTATCAACTGTGTAATACTGTGTGCATGTGTTTTCTGTGGAACATTTTCATTTCAGTGGTAATCACTTTAGGTTTTAATACCAACTAAGCTCTAATTATACTGATAAATGTAGGTAGGTCTCAAGTCTTAAATTCTCAAAATGAGTTGTAATATGAATGGGTATTCCATGTAAATTGAAAGGATAGATTCTGTGTATGTGGTAATTGACCCCATATGGACCTATTTTAACATGTTTGTGTATAGTTACGCATATGTTTGTTTATTTGTAACGTAGCAAAAATGTATTTGTTTATAACCTTTCAAAATTATAATAATTTCTCAATTATGCTTCTAGAACAGCTGGTGCATAAAATTTATATAAAAAATGCATACTATATATTCCTTTTTGTTTATTTTTTTTTTATTAAAAGGCCAGACATTAAATTATGTAAATATAAAAATTATAAAAAACGTTCCATCACAGTCATATTTTACTTTGCTGATGGTTTTGGTTTTTAGTTGTATTGAATGTTCTTGGTGAAATGTTAAGTGCCTTATTTCTATTCTGTGTTCCTTTTGATTCAGCTAAGAAGTCCACAGAATACCAGTGAGGCATGTCTGATGACAACAGAACAACTTATTTGTACTCTGCAACAATTATTGCTCAATTTTTCAGAATGTTTAAACAAAATTGCACAAGCATACTGTTGCTAAACTAAAAACAAACACCTTACATGTCCATGAAGATTTCTAATTGCCGCTGAGCGATTAAAATGAAAAAGAGGACCGGCATACATGCATACATTACCTGTACAGTTTCTACGCTGTTTGGCATTCTCTGATTGACTATAACTGAACAAAGAAGCCTTTTGAGTGTAAATAAATTATAAGTAGTTTTAAAAATAGGTTGTGGTTTATCCCAGTTTATCTGTTTATGTGCTACTTTACATGGCTTGGTAGTTACCATTTGTAAAGTACGACATGCAAGTGAATGGATGTTTAATGTACAGTGAGCCCCACCTTAGATAAATTTAATGGGGTCTTTTCACTTTTGTGTCATTGTCTAGAGTTTAGTCTCCCAAGAAAGAGTGGGGGCAGTTTCTTTCAGAAAACCAATGCTCATTTTATTCTTTCTTTGAATGCCAGCAGTATTACTTTGCTGCTGATGTTAATGTGTTTTCCTGCTGCTGGTAAAATTGCATTAAAATGTAACCTAAATGTTTTGCATGAAAAAAATATTAGAAAGTATTGCTGTCATTTGGTCAAGGTTACTCTACTATGAGTGGGATTTATGACTTGCAGTGAATATGTGGCATAATAATTGTAATTAAAGTAACATTTTTTTCCTCCTCATTTTTATCTCTGTCTCTTTTAGCCAAAGTCAGGAGGCGGGGGCAGAAGACGGGGCGGCCAGAGACATAAAAGCAAGTCTGTAACTAGCACAGCAGCACCTCCTGCAGGGGGCGTAGGGGGCTGTTAAAGCCTGAGTGTTTGTCTTTGTCCACAAATGCTGTTTCTAAAGCAGGACCAGGTTAACAGTACCCCCTTCTTCATCTGCTGCAATTAGTCTTAGATGGTTACACGTTCTCTAACCTCGCCGTTTCTGTTTGTACTCTTCCTTTCAAACAAAAAAAATTTTCCCACTGCTCTGTTAGCGCCAATTGTAGCGATCCTCATGCCCAGTGCAGTCATTGTTTTTGACTCGCCAAGGTGTCTGTACCCCTGGGGTCTGCTTTTCCTCCAAATGTGTTAAACATCTGACTGTTTAGGATTATCTTAGATTTTTTTTGATTGGACAAGGCGGGCCTCCTGCTGGCAGTTGAGGTTTTTCTTGGCTTTCATTGGATGAGGTACGTTCTGCTGGCCATTTAGGTTTTCTTGGCTTTCATTGGATATGAGGCGGGCCTTCTGACTGAATAGGAGATATTGGCCATCAACGGGTGGTGGCTCTGTCTCACATGAACAGTGCGCCGGTTCTCCCTCTCCTTACTTCGGCACAGGATGTGCGTGTGGAGCTAAGGTCCTGTTCTGTCCCGGCTGTCCCCGACTGGTGGTGAGGGAGTCCACAGTGGAGACATCATAAATACCTTTGGACTGTAAATAATCACAAATATAAATATTACATACATTTTTCTCTGCCTAACCTAGTTCTGCTTTACAAGGCTTTTGCATTTTATATAAATGTTTTCATAAAAGAAGGACAAAAGAAACTAATAATCATTAAAGCCTCATTATCATACTCCTCGGCCATTAACAATGTTCTGAATGTGTAATTAATCAGATTGAACAATAAGAGCACAGCACACTGCTTTATAATAAGAGAGCTCTGTCCTTCACACGAAAGTATATGATTAGTAAGTAAACACCACACTGTACAAAGTGGATGTTGGAGCCAGAATATTTTGTCGTAACACTCTTAAGTTATTCTTGGATGGACAGGTGAAATCCCATTAGAAGAAAGGTTATTTAAATTATATTTAAGTACATTTTTTTTAACTACAGCAAGAAACATTTTAGGGTTTTATTGCCAATATTATACCCACCAGACTCCAAATGCATTTTTTTGAGGAATAAAAACAATTTCAAGGATACTTAATTTTGATAACATGGTGCAGGAAGATAGTGAGCTTTTTTTTTTTACTGGTGGCAGTGCCTTCAAAATAAGAATTTTGAGATCATTGGTTTGTTTACAGCAGTTGATTGGCACTAGGGACTTTCCCAAATCCTTCCTGTAAGCCACGCTGGTACGTATTGTTATACAAGCATTATAATGGAGCAGATGTGGCTGCTTCAGGCCTGGATGATGCCACATGTCCAGGCGCGAGGTTAGCTGGGCTTCGTGCTCTGTACCCAGCATGACTGCAGCCTGAGAAATTTGGGTTGGTGCAGTTGTACTGGCAACTCTGTCCTGGCTGTCTAGTCAAAGAGCTTGGTTCTGTACTGTGGTTCAGTCAAGCCTAAGCAGAGAGGGACTTTTTCAAGAGAGTCTGCCCAAAAGGTTTTGTTTCTCAGCAGTCTTGAATTGAGTTAATTTAACGTACCTGTCACATTTCAGTGATCGGATCTAGTTGTACGTATTCTGTCTGTAGTCGTCATTGACAGTAAAAAATGTCCCACTATTAAATGGCAAAGAAAAAGATGCTGTCCAATTGCCATTTCACATCATTTCATACATTCATTTACTAAAATGGTCCTAAGTTACTATGCTCCATTAAGGCTTCCGTTCCATCATAGCTTTTTTATTTGAAAATGTCAAATGTCTGGAATTACTGTCAATGAAAGACTGCAGATAATTTAGTTTTTTATTTTTTATATGAAGGAACGGATTTGGATGTAGAGGCCTTCAACTTGTTGATATGATGTGCATAGTTATAAAACACCATCATGCTTTTTTCTAAGATCAGTAATTTTTATTATGTTGTTTGTGGTTTGGTTTCATAAGGCAGGGGCTCGGAAAGAGTGTATAGGTTGTGAAAAAGCTTTTATTAATAAACTGCCACTCATTTCTCTCTTTTTAAAAATATTGCATGGTTTATTTTTGAGAAAAAAGCATTCAGTGTATGTATGTAAAAAAGTTTAAAGAAGACCATTAAACTTACAAATTGGTGTGAATTTGTGTTGTATATCCTTTTAAATAAATTATCAAGTACCAAAACTATGGACTGCATCGGTAATTGAGTATTTAGAATGCCATCTTTTTAGACCATTAGCACTAGTTAGGTATTGATCTGTTTCAGCCGTATGCTGTAAGCCGTATGGTCAGAATTAAAATGTCAGTTTGAAATTTGTTTCAATTCATGCAATGTTGGTAAATTCTTCTAGTATTCCATAGAGGGAAAAAAATGCCTTTCATTTCACATAGTTGATACTTTTTTAGATGTTATGAATGATGCATTTTAGTTGTTAACTAAAAATAAATCAATAAATAAATATATGGATTGGGTTGCAAGTAACATGGTTTACGAGTGCTTTGCAAGATGAGCAAAATTTTTTTTAATAAAGTTTAACTTGGTTAACGAGCAATGTCTTGCAAGACGAGCATTTTCATATGAAGTATGATGTTTTTTTTTATATCATATCATATATACTTCAAATGAGATTAAGGAGGTGTGCAAAATGTGGGAAACAGTACAACATTTTGTAGAAAAGCACCACCCGAATAAGGCTGTAGCAGTACGAACAACGAATCTGTTTAACAACAACGAAATGTCACATTTCAGCGAAAACCTCAAACAGCGGCAAAAGTGAGTGTCATTGGAGAGGTTAATGTTTAATATGAACGAAAGAAAAGACATTCCAGTGAGTCAAAAGATGACAGTGAATCCAAAAAGCGTAAATTAAGTGAAACCTCTAGTGTTAGTGAAAGTCGTTCAAGAGAAAGACCTCCCGAGATTCCAGATGTTCTCATGCAAGGAGATTGTCCTTCCAATCAATACCCCTCCTCCTTCTGTCTTCCTCCTCTCATCTCTCTCGTCTCTCTCACGCCAACCACAACTCTTTTCAAAGGTAAAGTACAGGTTAATTTGTTATTTTTACTTTATTGTGTTTTAATCATTGTTTGTTTCCATTATAAGGGACAATAATTTGTCCATAAAATATCATTAAAAATGATTTTTATATGAATATTTTTGGGAGTGTGGAACAGATCATCCAACTTTACGTTATTTCCATATGGGAAAATTCGCTTTGATATATGAGCGTTTTGGATTACGAGCACTTTCCCGGAACAAAATTATGCTCACAATCCAAAGATTAGGGTTAGGGTTTTATATATATATATATATATAAGCTAAGCAGCAATGCTAGAAGTTAGCTGACCAATTAAAGTGTCCCTTCCCAATCTGAGATAATAAACCTTATGCAGTCACTAAATGTACTTCTGTGTGATCATGAATCATAAAGACCTGGACTACTTCATATGCAGAAGTAGGATTCAGTAGTAATTGGTATAGCTGCTAACTAATTACATTGCTTTTGCCTGCTGAATTTACACATTATTCCACAATATCCCCAGGAAAGTATCAAGATTGTTACATTTTTGTGTACGATCTTAGAACCCTCATTAAAAACAAATTACCAAGAAGGGAAACTTTGAAAAGAATACTTTAAACCAGATCCCAACTTGTTTCCAAAGGATTTCAGAAATGGTAGATACAAAAGAACTGCTGTACTAAGTCCATCCATCCATCCATTATCTTAACCGCTTATTCCTGGTGAGGGTCACGGGGAAACCTGGAGCCCATCCCAGAGCA